>RJWM01001333.1:58587-161104 GCA_004363535.1 Dasyprocta punctata | reverse complement strand
GCACTCTGAACTCTCAAGTCTGCCAAGTCTCCTTGCAGTTGCATTAATTATTTACTGCTATGTAATAAATTACCCCAAATCTTAGTGGCTGAAAGCAGCTGACATTTATTATCTGATGATTTGTGAGGGTCAGGAATCTTATCCCAGCAGAGCTGGATGCTTCTTACTCAGGGTCTCTTACAAGGCAGCGATTAAATGGTAGCGAGGGCTGCAGATGTGCAAGTTTTCTCTGGGAAAACAGCCTCTTCTGAACCCACATGGCTTTTACTTATTCACACATGTCTGGAGTACAGAGGTTTATATTTATCTTAGGGAATAGATACATGTAATGAACATAGCTGGATTATTTTTAATTCTCTGTCGCCACCCACTTCTTTCCCTCTAGCTCTGATCCTTTCCCCATTTTCATTTTCATTATTATCATCATCATCATCATCATCATCATCATCATCATTAGTTCATGAAAGATTACATTAATTGTGGGTAGTTGGCATATGTACATGACATATTTTAAATCTTTTTACATACCCTCCCCCCTCACCCTCAGACTCTTGGGCCCCCCTTCCCATTTGCAAAAGATCTGTTTCCTTTTATCAATTTTTATCTTGTTCTTTATTTATACACTGGATTACTCAAGTGAGAGAAACCACATGTTATTTAAACTTGTGTCTCTGACTTATTTCACTTCACATTATATTTTCAAGATGTATCCATTTTCCTACAGATGTCTCAAATTTATCCTTATTTATCCCTGAGTAGTATTCCATTATGGATAGACGTTGTAAGGCTTTTGCAGTGAGGTCTCAGTTTCCTTCATGGCTCTCCAAAAGGAAGCTCACATGGTACTTGGCTTCCTTAGAACAAACAAGCAGGAGAACAACAGAGATGGCTCAAAACAGAAGTCTTAATCTCTTTGTAATCTCATCTCAGAACTGACATTCAGTTAGTGCTTTTTATTTTACTTAATGTAAGTAAGGTGGTAGACCAAGTTCATACCTAAGGAGGGGAGATTACACAGGAAATGAAAATCAGGTGGGAATAATTTCTGCCTCACTTAGTTCTAGAAATCATCTGTCTTTTTCTTGCTATAGTAACTCTTGCCTTACTTGCAGACTTGACAAGTATATCCTTTAACTTAGTAGCCAGGGAATTTTCAAGCTGGTGTCCATTCTCACACACCACTCTCTTTGTCCTCGTATTTCTTCAGACAGTGCTATGCTGGAGGTAGCTCACAGAGCCTCTGAGAACCAGTGTTCACATGTTTTACCAGTGGTGTGTTCAAAAACTTCAGGTTGGCTGTGGTGAGAATATTTAAACCATAAAAGTGGCAAAGGCCTTCAAGTCAGGTTTTCCATAGAGCACATTCTTGCCCCCTGACCTATAAATAAAGACAGATTCCAGCACATTTTAAGGTAAGAGACACTATCTGATTCTGGAAGAGATGACCAAACTAATGAATAGTCTATAAAATTGTGCTAACATATAAAATTGCAAAAGCCATAAGTGGGAATGAATTCTAAGCTGGCAAAAAGACAGGGACCTTAGATCTGGCTAAATGTTCCTGTATGGTTGCACGTAGTGCAGAATTCTGGATGTGCCTGGTTGAACAGTTACTACGCAGTTGGATGATTGAAAATTGCCCTCAGTGGAGCCCTAAACTAAATCAAGTGTCCAATCAGAAAAGTTTAGACTATAAGAAACTGTAGAGGTAAAACGGCCTGGGTTCTTTAACACATAACTAAAAGAAAATGAATGAAATGTCAGGTGAATATATGAATTCGAAAAAATTAAGAGACAATAAAATCAAAAAATAAGGACAAGTGCACGCTTGGGGGTGCTAAAACTCTAAAAAAAAAAAACCACAAGGAAGTGATTGCTATAAAAATCAAGGTAGTAGTTGCTTCCATGGGGAGAAAGAAGATGGTGATTGGAGGGAAGCACACGGCAGAGCCAGGGGGGTGGCTGGGGCAGAGGGTGGTGATAGGGTGACCTGAGTGGTCATGACAGGGGTGTTTATAATGGTTAATCAAGCCATGCATATATTTGGGGGAATTTTCAACACAGGTGTTTTATTTTACAACTCTATAAAGTTCATAATACTCTAGATATATGATATTGGCATGGAAAATATCATTTATTTATCCAGTAGCTATCACTTTCTCCAAGTTAGGCCCAATAGTAAAAAGAGACAATTTTTTTGCCTTCTTATTGCCTCGTTGGAGAGACAGACAATTTGCAAATAAATGTATAATGTGGAGGATAAGTGTGGTGAAGAAAATGAAGCAGATAAGGGAGTTGGGGACTGATGAAGGCTACTACTTCATATAAGGTCAGCACAGAGATCTTTGTGAGTGACAGTTGAGCAGAGAGCTGAAGGAGGCAAGTGAGCGTCCTAGACACAGGCTCCAAAACAACATGAACCCTTTCCTTGGGGAGATGTTATGAACCAATTTAGAAATCTGTACTTACTTATCTAGAACAAATTTTTTTGTAGAAAATGACATCATGTCAATTTAATTATTCCGTTTCCTTTTTTTGTACTAAATTGGTGGAACAGTGGCTCTAACCGAGCACAAGCTTCTTGTGCACAAAAGCCATGACTGTGTTTCAGGCTACTACCAGTGTCCACAGGGACATTCCAGCCACTTACCAGCTACATTTACCCCTGCAGAGAAGAATACTGTTTATTTAACTACAGTCCAAAGGAAGTATCATTGATATATTTTTTAATCCACCAAGAAAAAAAAAATATATATATACATATATAATATTGGTTAGGTAAAGTTTATTTATCTTCTTATCTACATTTGGGGGATCAAACACAAATTATAATAAACAATATTTGGGGCAAAGATTAGAATATCTCAAAACTATTCGGCACAAAACAGAAAAACACGAGCAGCTATTGTAATCATTTCTTCGGTCGAATTTTAGGAATGAGTGCCTTGTCACAAATTGACTAAACCAATTTAGCCATTTCACAATAGTTAGTTTCTCTTTGGTGATTCTTGGAGCTTCCACAGAGGGGAGAGTTAGAGGTCTCCTCACTATTATGTATACTACGTAGTAGTGAGGAGACCTCATATACTAGAATGAAAGCAGAACTTTGACCATTTTCTATTGCATGTACAAACTCTCCTTGTATCAAAAACTGCCCCCCCCCTCCAGTAGACTCCAGTTTCTTGCTTGCCCAGGTAATTTTCCTGTTGCAGTTCCAGTTGCTTCTGGTCTCTTAGAAATGGTTGGGTCACTGTGATGCGTATTGTGAAAACCAATCCCCAATTCACAAGACATTCTGCCTTTGTACTTCCTGCATGCTTGTCCCATATAAGCCCTGCACTGCAAGAAATCAGGGCCTGATATTCTAGGAATGATCCTGATTAGTGCCTGTCACTGTAAAATAAATCTGCCTCCAAATCCTGGGTGTTGTCTCAGTGTTTCTGTTTGCCGTAGCATCTGGCACATGTGGAAGATCGACCGTGCTAACCTTTTTGGTCACCAGTCATGGCCCTTGTGAATGGAGCAAGGACCTCTCCAAGTCCCAACAGGAGGTGCACCCTCGAAATTTCTCAAGTCCCCTTGGAGGTATAGAGGAGGATTCCTGGCTCCCTGTTGGAGACCACTACGAAGCGGCTCTGAGCAGGATTTAAAATTAACTAATTGGCTTTCAATTTATCTGTGAGCCTGTCCTAGGCCTAGGCCCCTTGCCTGGCGACGGGAGCTGATTCATAGTAAGTGAACCTCTATGAACAACATCTCGGTTCCACGATCAATTATGTAAACAGAGACTGCAGCTGCAGGCACCTCACTCCTGCAGTCTCGTCCTACCACAAATGTTATGGGAGATAAGCGAGTTCTCCTTAATTGGCACAATTTACCACTTGGAAAAGTCTTTGAAGTGACTCCCAATGTCCTGCTCATTTCTGGCGCTTTCCTCAGTATACCCTCTTTGTCTGCTATGGAAATAAATATGGGTGGCCAGAAAAGCTCTTTGTCTTAGCTCTCATGATAGCCTCAGAGTCAAGAACTCTGCAAAGGGCTTTGATCCTCCTGGAACCCTAGAATCATACCACTTGTCTCGTTTATTTACGCTTTCGCCATATACTCGTACAGAAGATTGGGGATCTAGGCCAGGTCCCTGATAGCTCCCCACTTGAGTGGCTCACATCAGAACCCAAGGGGATTAGGGTGCAGTCTGTCTGTCTGCCTGTCTGTCTGCCTGCCTACCTGCCTACTTGATTCTGGTAAGACCTCCAGGGTCACCTCAGTTAATCTCTATCAGTTCTGCTCAGCTCAAACAGAAAGGGAATCTAATCAACTTCCATTAGTCAGGACCACCCTAAGGAAAGGGGATTAGATGTTTAACCTCTGAGTGCCTGCTGAATGAATGTGTGAACGAGTGGAATAAACAGTGTTAGCCATAGGCTGCTCCATCTTGCACCAAGACTGGAAAGTAGTGGTCATAGTGGCTGATTGGGCCCTCACCTGAAGTTCCATGGTGATCAACATATGGCATAATGGGGGCCTTGCATTCTCCTTAGCTAAGTTGCACCTAAGCCCTCACAAGGGGTGCAACCAGGCAGACATGTGAATCGTCTCTCTCCGAGGGGTGGCCACCTTTTGTCTGTTGCCATTGTTCAAGGGTACACAACACACATGTAGGAGGAAGTCAGAGATGGGAATTAATTAGTCAAAACCCTCAGTCTCTGACTGCAAGAAAAAGGGCTTTTGCAGAGTTAAAACTGAAAGCAAACCACTCCCTGCAACTCAAAGAAAAAACAAAAAGGAAAAAGAAGCCCATTCCTCCTGGAAATTCCACCTTGGTACCCTCATCGGCTGCCGCAGTTGTTGCCAACACCTATAGCTTCACTCTCTGCTCCTGATTCATTTACTTCTAGTCAGTTGAGCTGGTTCCAGCTAGCCACTGCCTGCAATTGGCACAGAGGCCCTCCCTTCAGAGCCTTCTGCTTCCTATCCTGGTCAGATGGGCTCATCTAATACCCAGCAGAGATGACTGTCAGCAATTCCTTCTGAGTTCCACATTTTAACCAAGGAAAACTTGAACTGTCAGCCCTAACAAATGAGTTGCCTTTCCAAAGATCGCCTCACCTAGAACACCCCTGTTGAGTACTTCTCAAAGATATCAAAAAAGGGACAAAAAGACCATCAACCAATGTTACCCAGAAATCTGATTTTTTAAAAAAAAACAGCATCTGATGTCCATAAGAAAATCCAGTCTGACAGATGACCATACCCTCTTGCAAGTGCTGTGCGCACAAGAATACACCCCTGCTTCATCTGCAAGACACAAAGAAACCTGACTATCCAGGCCTACCTCAGCCTGAACCTCTTCCCACCCTGCCAGGCTTGGATGGATAGGATACCCGAACTCTATCAAACTGGGCCCCAAGAGCTTACAGTCACTACAAAAGTTGGCAGCAAACCTGTGTGACTTTCCTGGTAGACGAAAGAATAGAACTCTCTGCCTTCAAAAGTTTCATCTGTCAAAAGGTTGCCATCACCAGGTCAACTTGGACCCTGGCCTCTCACCCATTCTGCCAGGCACAAACTTACAGCCTGTGAGGACATCTCACCGAATATGAATTCCTGTATAAGCCAGTCCCCCACTGCTTCTGGGAAGAGACCTCCTCCTCAAGTTAGAAGCAACTGTCTCCTTTGCACCAAGCTAGTCAGCCTCCCTCACATTTAATCCTGAACTTTCAATTTTGACTGTTCCCTGAGAAGAAGATGACACCTGAATCAGCCTGAGACAGACAACTGCAATCCTAAAATTCTGGAAACTCCTCCAAGAGGTATGGACTAAAGACTCACCTCCGGGCCTCGTCATCAACCATGTCACCTTGCCATGAGCCCCGTTGCTTTCAGATGTCACAGGAAGCATAAACAGGCATCCAGTCACACATGAGCCTGATAGACTGTTAATCACCTTGGGCAAGATCTCTGTGCCATTAACAATGCAGCCATCACCTTGTATTCTGTGATTCCAAACCCACGAACCCTCTCAGGACTGTTACTCAATTGCCACAAGAGATTAGGAACTCTCCCACTATTTTGGGGGAAGACTCTAACAACAGATTTGGCTCCTCAACAGCCTGTTTCTCTGTCCCTTCCAGTTCCACAATTCTGTCATGGTCCCCATGGTCCCCTACAACACAAGCGCAAGGCTGGCCTGAGCTACATAGTGCGACCCTGCCTCAAAAAATTAGGGCTGGGAGTTTGGCTCAGTGGCTTAAGCACCTGTCTGGCAGGCGTGAGGCTGTGAGTTCGATCCCTGGTGCCAGAAAAAAAAAAAGCTGACAAGCTTATCTTAGGCCAAGATCTAACTGTTCAGATGCCACATGTTGTACTAGGCCTCCTGAATAACAATGGACTGAAAAGTAAATCCTGTGACAGATGCTGTGTACAGCCTGTTTATGAAAAGTATCTCTGTTAGGAATGGAGTCCGACAGGCTAGATATGCTGTGGTCACCTTGAACAAAGTTATTTTTGCCAAAGCTCTTCTGCTATTGCTTCCTGCTGCTGTTTGGAAATCTGCCACCAATGATGCCAAACCTGTGCTCCTAATCCCCCTCCAGGGATCCAGTTGACTGAAACATAAACTCCAACCAGAAAAATTTTTTAATCAAAGCCAGACCTGCCCCCATAGTATGTTCTGCAAGCTCAGGTCACAGCACTGGCACTCAAGCCCTGCATCCAACTTGGGCTTCAGCATCTCTCTCACTGGCCCTGACCTCATAATAATATAGTGGACTCTACCTGGCCCAGACAGCTCACTGTGAAGAGACCATACACTCAAAGCCCTGCTCTGGTCACTCTGGATGCTGACCAGTTCATGCATGGCTGAGGCTTGAGGACACTGTTCACAGGAGTGTGTCGAACTCTATGGATGGTTGCCCTGAGACAATAGAATAATCAATTAAACACTTGACCAAAATTTGATGAGCATCTAAGGAACACTGGATACTCTCCTAGATCAGATTAACTCCCTCACTACCTTGCCAGCGTAATGTTACAGAACAGACAGGTCTACGTTACATCTCTTCCTAAAATCAACTTAGGGAAAAACTCTGTAATAACATATCTTGTGAACCTTGTCTAGGGCCATCCTAGGATCACTGACAACCCTAATGTTACTGCTTCTAGTTGGGCCTTGTCTCAGAAGATGACATGTAATATGCCCAGCAATGACATGTCAGGAAAACAAAACAAGCAAGGAAATATAACTGAAAATGCACCCCCCCACCCCGGCCAGTATACTTCAGCTTCTTAGTTGCCCAGGTGACAGTTCCTATTTCAGTTCTGGTTGCTTCTGTCTCCTAAAAATGCCTGGTCACTGTGATGCATAGTTGATTACTATGAAGCATACGGTAAGAATCAATCCCCAATTCCCAAGCCATTCTGCCTTTGTACTACCTGTTTGCTTATCCCATATAAGCCCTGCACCACCAGAGATCAGGTCCTGATATCTTGGGAATGATACTGATCAGTGCCTGTCACTGTAAAATAAGTCTGCCTCCACATCCTGGGTATTGTTTTGGTGTTTCTGCTTGCCGTAGCATAGTGACTCAATTATTATATCCTGTTCACAAAGTAATCAGGTGCTTATATAATATTACTAGTCAGCTATGTAGTCAAGCACAATTCTCCAAGGAAATATTGTTTTAAATATCATTTATGCTAATTAACAAACTCAATTGGAGATTTAGATAACAGTATTTGAAATATTGCCATAAGCCATTCCTCTAATGTGTATCCCTGAATAGTCTTTCAAATAGTAATTAACCACTCATGGAGTGTGGATTTCTAATAATGACCCTTCAAATGTTAAGTAATCTTTCCTGGTGTATAGATCAAAGTGGCACACAATTTTAGAGTTAGCTGATTTACATATAATCATTTTAACAGATTTAACAGAGCCTATTAGGCTAATCTAGGCAAAATCTAGGAAAAGGAAAGTTGACCATCTGACATCCTGTTGCCGTCCTCTTCTTGTCCAGTGATGCTTGGCTAACTTCTAAGTTTAGATAATTTTCAGAGAGAGCTTCACATTATCATACGGTATGCAGCACAATAAAAGTACCAATTTTAAATCTGGCCATCAGAGGTCAGTATAACCCTGTTTAATCAACATTTTCTTTCTTAAAAAAATTTAGAATACAGCCTTATAAATTACTAACATGTGATACAAGGGCAGCTTTCTTAATCTTTAAAGATGTAAAATAAATAATCCCCCCCCCAAAAAAGTAAAAGTGCTCTGCCCAAAGACAGATTTCCCCCTCTGCCAGCACCATCTTACAGATCAGATATCCAACCATTGTCCTTCCATTTGCAAGAAAAAGAAAAAAAGTATGAAAAATTCTAAGGTTTTAAGAACAATATAGATTTCTAAGCTAAAATACAATTCGTATTATTTATATACACTAATCTAAGCTCTCCATGACTTTAACTTCACAATAGTCTTTAAATCATTCAGGAGATATTATTAATACATTGTAACTAGCCTGAGGTTTGAAATCCAGTTTATAACCCGTTAGTATAAGTATATGTCCCTTTTCCAAACTCCATGACAACCTACCTTTACATTCATCACACCATACGTACGCTTATTAATGTGTTTCTCTCCAATGGCAATAGCATTGTAAGCCACTTTGGGGTTTGAGTAATATAATCTCTTATTCTACCCACAACAACTTGAATAGAGCTAATTAAGAAACTGAGTTTGCTAAACAAAACTGAGTTTTTCTGGCCTCCTTGTCTTCCTAGACACTTTATAGGGGGTAGGTGAACAACTACACACACACACACACACACACACACACACACACACATGCACACATGCAGTGATGTTGCCTGCTCTATGCTGGAGAAGCTCTTGTTTGCACTGCAAGTGAGAAGCACCCGAGAAATCTTCCTGTTCAGTTACGGCCACCACCACATTATTTTCACTCACCAGGGAAGCTCTTCAAAGAAATTTATTCTTCACCCAAGGAGCAGAATTATGGAAGCGCTCATCCTTAATATACTAATAGCTATTTATAAGTTTTAAATATATGTATGCTTCAATATTTACTTAAATTTTAAATGTTTAAAATAGAAAAATAAACACCATGAAATTAAATTATATCTAAGTAATTATACATCTTACATTCTTTATTTGGCACAAAACAGTTCTGATTGCCCTACATTATTGCAATAATATTTTGTGGTATTGGTATAATTGAACATTTGCTTTCATGTTCATGATTCACTGAAAATTATAATTACTTAAGAGCATTTTGAAATGTACAGAGAGAGAATTGTTAATGAGCTAAAGGCACAAAATATTCTAAATAATTTTCTTCTTTTTAGTGGTACAAAACACCTTATCTTCACATCATTTTTTCTTGGTTCCTTTGAGTTTAAAGTCTCAACATTCACTGATTTTGTTTGAATACTTAATTTTAATGGCTATAGTAGTTAGAAAAGTAACCCCCACAAAGACATGCGCATCCATTCATGTTTCACATAGTATGTTTAATAATCTTGTTTTATTTCATAATACTATATTGTCATTGTTTTGAATCTTATAATGTGAAAGAAAAAGTTCACACTAGTATTTAAAAAATAAATCAACGCTACTATTTCTTGTAGACCCCTCATGCTGCACCGTTAGAATTATATTATCATTTCTTTTTGTGAATCTCTTTAAGGAGTTCTTGCCCCTTTGAGGAAGGTTATTTCTGTTAGATAAAATCACACATACGTGCACTGTGCTAGGAACACGTCACAACACTACACGGCAGGGAAAGGAGGAGTGAGACAGCTCCCCCATGTCTTCCTCCTTAGAGGACGGATGTGTCAACTGAACTACCAAATCTTCATACAGAACATTCCAAAAGTTTGCGTGTATTCTTATACCTTTAGAAAAATAAAGAAATAGAAATGCAGATGTTTTTGTATGCCAGTACCTCATCTCATCCATACTCTGGCAACCACTGTGCCAGAGGGGTTCAGTTAAATACAGAAACTCTGCAGGCTGGCCTGCTGAGTCTGTGGCACAGCCAAGCATAACCAGAAGTAGGCGATGTGGCTGCATTAGTTTCCTGTTGCTGCACAACACTGCTACCATAAATTCCAGCAAAATGGGAACCGCAAATTTATGTAACATGATTGCGTGATGACTGACAAATGATCACTGACATCCTTGCCTTTTGTGCTATCAGGTTGAAGCAAGCTGTGTGTCCCACCCACACTCAGAAGAAGGAGATAGCACAAGAACAGGATAAACAAGCGATAGGGATCATGGCCTCCTTCCAGATGGGCTCCCCCATCCCTGTTCACTGTCCAAGGGAAGAGATGTGAGAATGAAGAAGGAGAATTCCTAGACTTTGTGAAATTAAGATTAAGGTTACATATATGTAAGAGATATTCGCTTAAGTAATTTTCAACTACATACATTTTTTGAAGACTACTGTGTGCTATTTTTTTTTTCCAAGCAAGTTCTTCTGTGATGTCTAAGGACAGCTAGATGTGTCCTTGCACTATATCCCCATAACCAGCAGGACTCAGGGTTAAATTTCATTATTTATTAGCACTCAGTTGGATCTTAGGGAGTCAAGACAGAAGGAACTCATACACTTGCTCTCAGGCAGATAGATGTAGGAACTTCTGTGGCTGAGACTGTGCTGCAGCCTCAAGACATTTCACCACGTGCCCGCCCCAGAAGTACCATCCTACACTCTCCCGACAATTCCTGCAACCTCCTGGCTTTTTGAGAGTCAGTTACACACCTGAGCACTGGTATTATCTTTCCTTACCGTCCCTATTCCTACCCATTTTGTGAATACCTAATTACCTGAGTTTAAATCCCTCTTATTTGAATCAACATAGTAGTTTATTTTCCTAATGGAACCCTGGCACTTCCTAAGGTGAAAGACACTTTTAAGGACTATGTCCAGTCCTGCCTGACTTCCTCCCTGATGTCATCACTTTAGTGCTAGGACACACACGCACGTACACACACACTCACTCACTCACATGCACACAGAAGCTGGTATTCTGATGTTTTTCTAACAGGTGATGATATTATTGTGAGTGCTTTATTTATCTATTAGTGTATAACAAACTACATGAAAACTTACCAGTGTAAAAGAACAAACATTTAATATGCTCACAATTATGACCCACAATTCTGTCGATCAGAAACAAGGACAGGGCAAGGAAGAATGTTTCATCTGTGCTCCACCATGTTTGGAGCACAGATGGGGTTCCCTCAAAGCCTGGGGATGGCAAAGGTGGTATGACTGGAGCCATAAACCCAGGATCTTGATTCTTCTCTATATGACATCTGCAGGGACTGTAATGCCCAAGGTGACCTCTTCACTTGCATGTCTGTCACCTGGCTGGGATGGCTGGAATGACTGGAATAGCTAGAGCTTGCTGGTATCATCCTCTCTCCACAGAACATTCTCAAGACAATTAAAGTTCTTGCATATCAGACACTAAAGCAAGTGTCACAATAGTATTCTCCCAGAGCCTGAGGTAGAAGCTGTGAAGCTTTCTTAGACACATAAGTCCCAAAATCACTTCTGCCACATTAGATCCATCCAGGAAGTCATTAAGACCAGCTCAAATTCGAGAGAAGCAGAGGAATAAATGCAACCGTTTGTTAGGAAAATGGTAAATGAGAACAAAGGAAAAGACAACTGGCCATACTGAATATCATCCTGTACTAAATTTTGCATTAAACAGTAAGTCTTGGAGATATGCTCATGTTAGTCATATAGATAGATCTACTTTTTTTTTCCTAATTATTGCACAACATAATCTTATAGCAGTATATTTAGATACTTCCTCTTCTAGGGCCGTACAAGTGGTTTCCATTTTTCTACTTTACAATCATTCTTAAGTATAATTTTTACATTCCAGTATTTTTAAGGTTAATACTGAGAAATAAATTTACCTATTTGGCATAAGGAATAAAAGCATATTTAAAACTGATATCAAATTGTTTTCTAAACTGGTTAATACAGTTTATATCACTCCATGAATGTGTAGTAGTACCAATTACTTCATTAAATAATTGATAGCTATCAAGTTTTTTAAAGGTGCACCAATTTTATTGTTGAAAAATGATGTGTCACTCTTTTATTAGTTTTTATTTTCCCATGCTGTGAGAAGTTATTCAACCTTGAGTTTGTTCTTTTGTGAGTTAGCCATTCATACTTTTTCCTACTATTCTATTGTAATTTTTTACATTTCTGTTTGTTGTAATCTTTTTATTTTTACCTGATCATAACAGGTTTTGATGAAAACCAACATCCTGGCCATGACTGGAAATCAAAGAGGAAACCTCAAAATTGTGAGGTTTATGGCTTGGTATCAGTACCCAATAATTGCTATAGCCAAAAGTTTTACTGCAGAGGGAATAAAAATACCAAAGTTCTCTAGGCAAAACCCCATCTTTGAGGTTACAAATATCTTTGACAAAAATGTCAAAAGCGTGTTTCTGCAAAAGTGTAGTTCTCAACTAGTGGTCTCAGAATCATGTGTGTAACTTGGCAAAAATATAGATTGCTGGGGGAAAAAAAAACCCCAGATCTGCTGTGCCAGAAATTCAAGGGAGTTGAATTTTAAATAGTTATTTTTAACTAGTTATTTTCTGTTCCTCAATAAAATATGAAAAGCATTATTTTGAGTGCAGAAAGAAAGAAAACAAAACAAAACAAAACAAAAAACAGGATAATATGCCACCTCCCTGATTTGTTCTGGAAAGCAAAAGAACTATATCAAAGAATCTGAGAACTAGAGGCATCTTAGTGATTGTCTAAGTCTATGGTTCTTAAACCTGCCCAGCAACAGCATCACCCAAAGAGATTCTCCCAGAACTATTAAGTCGGAATGTCTGCAGGCTGAGTCAGAGACCAGCACTGGTGAAATCTATGCTATATTCCATGCAACCAAGATCAGAAGCTACTTGCCTAATCCTAAACCTCTACTTTACAGAAAAGAAAACTCAGACCGAGTGACTTCACAGCACTTTCATTCATCTCACTGAGTCTTGTGCCCAAGAGCTTTAGCTGCTCTGAAGAGCTCTCCAGTGTTCACTCTATTATTTAACAGTTGAAGAGGGGAGGGGGGTTTTACTTTGAAAAGGTTAGCGCTGAGATACTTACTCTGAGGGTGAAGTGTCTTCACAATGTTGGTAAATGTTCTTTTCTAAGAGTCAGTTCTGTACTTACTACCAGAACTACAAGGGAAAACCTTGTAGGTAGCTGTGGTTAATGCGGATGCACTGCTACAATTACACATACAGCTCTTGCTATATCTATTTTTTCCTCAAGTGGCTTTACAAACCAAACATTACACATCTATATTTGAGGCCCTGATCAGGACTTTAAGTACCTATAATTTTTTTTTACAATATCTAAATATGTTCTCAGAGACAAGACACAACATAAAAAGTAACCAAACCTAAACAAACATTACAATTTTCATTTCTTTTTTTCTTTCTTTCTTCTCTTGTCTGTGTTCTTGTTCATTATTACAAGATCTATAGCCGTGATGTCAAACCTTTTAGCTTTCTATAACAAACAGCTTCTGTACATTACATGGTGCAGATCACCACCACTGATCTATAGGATACCTTAAAAAAGCTTTGCATAGCTGGGTGAAGGAGCCTGGGTCTGAGAAAAAGTAGCCTACATTCTAATCTTTACTGTACTCCAATGTAGGATACAAAAAAATTTCTTTAATCATCCACTTTTATTTTCTATTTTGCAAGATGGATAAGGCAATTCATGACCTCACAGAATCAAGTGAGGTAAGATCTGTGAAAATACTTCATTATAGAAATACTATTTTTTATTTTTCATGATATACTTGTGAGAAGGCAGCCACTGGAAACCACAACCAAAGGAGTATCCTGAAATTGTATCTTTCAGAAGAATGTACTTGCTCCTATTCTAAGGTATCACCAAAGGAATAATTGTAAAAACACTGCATAAAACTAGGAAAGGAAAATTATCAGAAAGCATGCAAATTGTCAAAAGTCCTCCTTTGTTGCTAGTTCCATGCCTAAATAATATCCACTTACAATGGACTAAAGTTTTATGTCCCCCGTGGAATTCGTATTTCAACAAGGTGATAGTATCAGGAACTGGGGCCTCTGGAAGGTGATGAGGTCATGAGAAAAGACCCCCCACCTCAAGAAATGAGATCAGAACTGTTATAAAAAGAAACTCCAAAAACAAAAGTACTGAAGGATCCTTGTCCTTTCTGCCATGTTACAACACAGTGAAAAAAAAAGTCAGCCATCTACAAACTATGAAGCCACCCTCACCAAGCCCTGAATCTGCCAGGGTCTTCATGCTGGTCTTCCCAGACTCCAGAATGGTAAAAAATAAATGTCTGTTATTTAAAGGTCACCCAGTCCATGGCAATTTGTTATACCAGACTGAATGGACTAAGACACATTGCTCCCTTAAATTATATACTTTTCTTCCAGGTCTTTTCAGCCTAAATTTTTCTCTCTCTAACTTTCCTCTAGTAACCCACTTTTCAGTTATTCTTTGATACTGCCCTTCCTAACATACACAAAAACATTAACCAAGGGAAACTCATAACTAAAAGGCAATTAATAACCAGGATACTTATTTTTAAGTTTTCAACTAGATAACAAAGTAGTATTTATCAAGTAAGTTGTAGTTTCTGTATATAGCAAAGGCTCTTGTTACAATTTTTCATCTTTTGGGGAGGTAGAGGAAGAAGAGTAGATATTTTTATTAATTATAAAAGTAATCTGACCCTATAGAAAATAAAAGCAATATAAAGAATATAGTATTTATTAATATATTAATATGTAAGTAGCATGTATTAATATAGTTTATCCAGAAGTAATCTAACATTTTCATATACTTTCCTTCAGGCTTTCTCCTGTACAATAGACAAACATATTTGTGTGTATATGATTTCAAATTGGCCTGAAATTGTATGTGTAGTATTAGACTTTAATTTTTTACTTATTATTTTACCATGAATATAGTTTCACACCTTTATTCTTTACAATCAATTTTATTTTATTCTTTCCTATGGAAAGAACCATGTTGTAACTTTTGTTTGTACTGGGGATTAAACCCAGGACTTTTGTACTGAGCTATATCCCCAGCTCTTTGTATTTCTTATTTTGAGATAGGGTCTTGCTAAGCAATTAAACTGCTCAAGCTAGGTTCAAACTTGTAATCCTCCTGCCTCAGCCTCCCAGACTGCTGGGATTACAGGCACAAAAGTATGCCAAGACACCTGGCTCATGTTGCAACTTTTAAATTTTTCGATTGCTTAATGTAATAATAAGAACTACCATTGCCATATTATAATTAGTTACTGAATTGGGGTTGTTATGTTTATAAGTAAATCCTCTTTCTTCTGCTTTTATTAATACTGCACCTTATAATTAATGTTGCTTTTATTTCTTTATACTATACAATACCATGATGATCAGGAAGATTCATTGTTTTCTTGTCCGCTTGGCTAACCTCTACTCTAAATAAATTGAGTACTCCAAAGACTAGCCATGGAGACATCACAGATTTTCTCTCTTTCTCTAGCTTCAAGATATTTTCTCTTTATTCTTTTACTCTCTAACCTAACCCTTCACACTACCCCTTTCAGTCAGTTATTTCTCTGGGCCAGTGGGATAGGTTTGGGTGTATTTCCACACAGCCTAATGTATAGCCAAGATCACAGGAGAGAGGAGGAAAAAAAGTCACTTGTTGAGCATGTAAAATGGGTCACTAAACTGCAGAACACTTCGCACAATGTAATACCTCATTCTTTCTATGTTTCCATGAAACAAAAATTATTGTCCTAATTTTATTGATAAGAAAATGAAAAATTATATATATATTATTAATTTAATTAACTTGCTTGTGGGTAGAGAAAAAGGAGCAGAGCTGGAATTTTAATACAGATCAGACTCCTGGGCAGGTATTGATTGTGTACAAGAACTGTTCTACCTCCTTCAGTAAACAGAAACTAAACCATTCAGGTTGGGTACCAATCATTTTTTAAACACATCTCAAGTGTACTGAATTCTTGCCTGGATCTTTCTTTCTAACATAATAAAGCATCATTTTTATATGATCTCACATGTTTCTGGCTCAGTTTCCCCACGTACCAGTTCTTTTTCTTAGCTGATGTTGTAATGTTAGGCAAGCAGCTAATACACTGAGCCTGGACTTATCTACAAAATTAGGTCCATTTACATTTTAAACTCAACAGTTCTGCATGTTAGAATCAAAAAGACTCACCATTCGTCTGACAAAAGGAAGTAGGATAAATTACAGAAACCTCCATTCTAAGAAAAATCACAGACTCAATGAATATAATCTATCGCAGAGTCATCCATAAGTATGGAATGTGGAGATTAGATAAAAGAATTTGTAATGTGGAACTAAGACATAAAATATGTAATGCATCATAAGGGAACTAATGCATTACATCAGTTGTTTTTCTTCTGGTTTGATGAATGTGGAGGGTTGCTTTTATTGTTTTGTATCAAAGAAAACATTGACTCTGACGGTGGAAATACCTGAGCTCAAGAAGTGTACTGGTCCTACTTTTAAATCTCACACTATCCAGGTAAGACAAATCCTGTCTTGTTAAGTATTTTTTCAGAGCAGTATAAAACAAAAGGCTCTGCAGCCTTCATTTAATCAAGTCACTTATTCTTGCCATAGGTACCGAAAAATAAGTTCTAAGTAGATATAATTACAAAGGAGTATACAATTATTGTTTCTTGTCATATTTTGAGAATCAAAACAATGCTTTAGAGAAAAATATATCTATATTTCTGTATGATTTCTATTTCTAATATAACAAAATTTTGTGAATATCCAGAAAAACTGTCTTCCCAGCATTTAGAAAAGCAGAGGGAAGTGTCTCCCACTGTACATAAATTTTCTCTCAGAAGAGCCTCTAGCTAACCATAATCAGAGCTGCTACTTAATCCTTGACAGAAATGCGACCACCCTAACTGAAAAATAATGGAACAGAGGCTTTCAACAGATTGAAAATACAGCATACTTTCATTTTAGGATGCCTAGAATATTGCCTCTTAAATAAAAGAATACATGTTATAAAAGTGATGTAGTTACTGATTGCTTGATCTCTTAACCTGCTGACATTTCATACTGAAAAAATAAAATTGATGCCCAGAGTCTGAGGCTCAGCTAAAACAGGATAGTAATGACACGGAGCAAAATAAAACTGTGTCATGTTCATTGGGCAGAAAGTAACAGAATAAGAGAGAAAGCAGGTATGGCATTATTTTAGAGGGACATTTTTTAAAAGAATAAGATTTAAAGAGCCCTGTGGCATAGAAGGACTGTGTAAAATCTCCCTGTATAGTCATTCCATCAAGCTGCAGGCAAAAATCTAACTTTCTTTCTTGTTTGATCTAGGCCTAATCATAAAATCATCCGTACAGCCAGGAAATATATAGGTACTTTTGTAAGAAAAAAATAGGGAGAAGGATCCTTGGGAAAAACATGACAGAGAGGAGTATGTTAGCATATTTCCATATGGCATGTGGTGGCTTAAAAGAAAATACGGCTTATAGGGGAAAGGAGAAATGGAAGAAAGAAAAAGATTATATATATGTAGGTATACACATATAACTGTATGTATGTATAAGCATGTAAGATAGATAACTATACTACTAATTCTGTTAGTTCATCAAAAAGAATAGTTTGTGCTGTCATTGTTTGATTATCTGATCATTTTTCATGCCTAGATCTTTTTTTTTTTTTTTTTTTTTTTTGTACCGGGGATCAAATTCACAACCTTGTGCCTGCCAGGCAGGTATGCCTAGATCTTATAACTTGAAAAACTACTTCTAAGATAATAACATGTAATATATTAACTAGTATTGATTTCTTACTATTTGTGTTTTTTAAAAATTCTGTATTACTTCTACCTTTTTTTCCATTTTGCTTTTTAAAATAAAAAAAAGAAAATATGGTTTATAAACTATAACGACTGTAGAGGCTATGGGAAAAACTTCCCTTGGCGTTTGGTAGGTAATGCTGCTTATTTCTATGATATAATCATTATGGTGGAATTTAAGGACCAATATCTAGAAATTTAAGTATATCTCATAAAAAGTAAGTGATAGTAAAGGGTGCTAAGACATTGATAGTTGAATATCTTTTTTAATTTTTTATTTTATTTACATTTTTGCAGTTCTTTTAGTTTATAATCGTCTTGGGGCATGGTTACATGCACATCTTATAGAGTCTTTCTTTCATTCGTTCTTTCTTTCTTTTAATCCCCCTTTCCCTTCCCTCCCCCGCTCCAGTTCCCCATGTCATTTTTTGTTCTTGTTGATATTATGCATCTTAGCTCATGTTATGGCACCCAACGTTTACATTAACTGTCCTCAGTATCAGACACTCTGTCTTCATATTAGTCATTTCTGCAATTTATGAATTTTATAGTTTTTTATTTCAGGTATTTCTGTCTGACATTTTTTCAAGGATTCCATATCCTTACATTTTGAACTGTTTTGTTTAGCTCACCCAGTTTTTTACCTATTCCTCCAAAATTCACTCTGTGCATATTAAGTGAAATTGCTGTGAACTTTTGGTTCATTGTCTCTTTGAACTCATCTATTTTCTTCATTTCTTCTATGAACTTTTCATAGAATTCTTCTACCTGGTATTTATTTTCTTCTGTCTCTGTAACCCCTTGTTCTGCCTTGAGAGAGATGGATGAACTTAGGGATCTTCTGTTATCTCGCTTCCATAAATATATATATATATATATATCCCTATTTGTCCTCTTATTTTGTTGGGGAAGTGTTGCAGGTTGAGGACTAGAAAAGTGTGGAGAGTTTGTGGTTTATACGGAAACTTTTAGTAGGATGCTGCCTCCTCATGAATAATTTTCAACTTTACATGTCCAGTGCAAGTATTTATTCCTTTTGTTATTTACTTTAAATGACTTGGATTTTTTTTTATACTTTGCTGAAAGAATTACTTCCGGTTTTAACAGCATCAACAGATTCAATCATATAACACTTTTCTATATGACAGTCCTTGAAGTTACACTTCCCCTCTTTGTCCTTTATTGACTACAACTGTTTATTATTTGTGGTTTTTCTGCAGTGAGGTAGGTGAAATGCAGTGGGGAGAATGGAAGGTGGTTGGGTGAGGAATGTAAGACTAAGGGGTAGGTTTGGGGGGGGTAGTGAGAGATGAGAAGAAAAGTTTGATGTGGGGTCTGCTTCCAGTGGAATGAAAGAGTTGAGTTGAAGGGTACGTACTGAGAGTTTTCGGAGGATACTTGGAGGGGGAGCAATTGTGAGATTTGAGAGGAAGGAGGTTTTGTGATTGAGGGAAACTATGTGGTTGTCAGAACCTCCTGATAGAGAGGGAAATAGGCTAGGTAAGATACGGGACAGCCAAAGGCTTAGAATGAGGAGAATCGGATTAATACTAAAGAAGAAAGGAGTAACTGTGGGGAAGCTAAGTATGGGAAATTAAAAACTTATGAGGAGTAGTTTATGTATTTGGAAAAAGAATAAAGAAATGTGGTAATAGTATTGCTTTGGGGGTTTGAGGTGAAGAAGCTAGATAGGGAGTTGAGATGAGGGAGAGAGCCTAGACACCTATAAAATCAGAGCCCATGGAAGAAAAACTACACAAAAGTAAAAACCTAACAAATATGAAAAAAAAAACCCACAGAAGAATATAACCTAACCCACACACTACTAAATAAAAAAACAAAAACTCAAACCTATAATATATCCAGTAGAAATATTCCAATGAGACGGCATATATGTGATTCACATGTAGCTTCTTTGCCAGAGAGTCTTGAGTGCTCACACCCCAATGACCTTGAATCTTTCACTCCAGTACTGAAGCTAACTCACTGTCAGGGATTCTTTCTACCAGGTTGCAGGAATTCTTCCACAGTCTGATCCAGACTGAGTTCTTGCGTTAGGAACTCTTGCTGGCCCTCTCCATGGGTGTGATGGTGAAGCTGGCAGGCTGATTCACTGGCATGCAATTGTCCAGTATTCCTATGCAGTCAAATCAGATACAGTAGTAACAAGCTAATCAGTAACAGTGGTATATCTATCTGGGGAAGTCGAGAACATACTGTGAGACCCTCTTTTGAATCTCCCTTTAGCCTAGAGAAAAAATTCACAATTGCAGTGTAAGTATCGTAACAGCCCAAGTATTGATGTACAATTAATATGCACTAAATATGGTAGCTACTTCTCCTCTTGTGGTAAAAAAAAAACAATGAAAATATTCAACAGTAATTTTATAAAATCAATTATCTAAAGCCCAGAGGGTTGGGAACCGAATAATGCTGGGGTAGGGGTACTTTTTTAAAAAGTCTTCTGCTATAAGTCATGGGAAGGAACAAATAGGAGGGGACAAAGGATCTTAATGGTGGTAGAAGTATATTATACATTTAGATGAGAAAACTGGAAAAACTGCGTACAAAATCAGTAGTGAGAGGTAACCTAATCAGGACTCCTCCTATCTTTCTTAGACAGAAGCTTTCTATTTCTCAGTGAATATAGCTTTCTTCCTCCCAATAAATATTTTCTGCTCTTAAAAAAATT
Source organism: Dasyprocta punctata (assembly GCA_004363535.1). Lineage (NCBI taxonomy): Eukaryota > Metazoa > Chordata > Mammalia > Rodentia > Dasyproctidae > Dasyprocta > Dasyprocta punctata. The sequence continues at coordinate 140,469 of RJWM01001333.1, read as the reverse complement.
GGTAGCGAGAAATGGGGATGAGAAATAATTCTATGGCTAATATAAATATTAGCGAAAAAGCTAAAGGGAGACAGAGGAAGAAGGGAGAGAAAAAAGAAAAGGAAAATACAGGAAGAATAAGAAACTGGAGAAAGAAATCAGGTAAAAGATATGAATAAAAGCAAGAAGAATAAAAAAACGCAAAGGAGAGTCCCCTTACCCTCTACAAACTATATTGGAAGAAAAGGGAAAGAGGAAGAAAATCACACATACACATACATACTCTTGAAAAAAGGGCAGACAATGTAATAAAAGAAGGGATGAAAGAGGAAAATAACAAAAATAATTAAGATAAATAAAAAGAAAGTTTTCTATTATTTTGGACATGTGGCTCTGTTCCATAGCACAGGAATTTGGAGCAGAATTCAAGCCAAAATGTGACTGCCCACAGTGGAAGTCTAAGGTGGCAATCTGCTCCAAAATGGTGCCAGATGCAGCCATTGGCATGCAGTGGAGACAGGGTTACCAATCCTGTGTAGCTCATACTGAATTTGGCCTCCAACTCCATGAACCACGTCTAAGTTCACCAGCTCAACCCCTCAGCAGAATTCTCTCCAGCTGTTTTCCAACCACCAGCTGTCTCCCATGGTTATCCTTCCCTCATCCACTGTGGAAACTTGGCTTACAGCCAAGGGGCTGCTCTGGGACTCAGGTTTGAATGCCAAGCTCTTCCCTACAATTGTGTCTCCACCAGCTCTTATTCTGCAGTTGTGGTGGCAGGCACCACACCAAGATCACTCTCCAACTCTTCCCTGTGAAAGGCCACTTCGGAGAAGTATCTTGCATTTTCATAGCAGGTTTCAACTGCCACTGATTCGCTCAGTCCCCATTCAGCTCTCTCTTCCTTGTGGTATGTTCTGTGGTTGTCCCTGAATAGTGTTCTTTGGGTTAGAGTCTTCAAAGCAGAATTCATACATGGTCACCACATTGTGTTTGGTTAACCCATCTCTTATGTCTCTTTTCTCTTATGATAGATTCTCCTCTCTGTGTTTCTTGCTGCTGTTTTGTGAGTCTTTCCAACATCGCTTCCCTTCTACTCAGCCATGCTGGATCTTCTAGATCATTCCTTCTCCATGGGTCTCTCCTCAGCTTCTATGTTGTGATTCCTCCTCTAGTCAGCCATGTTGGTTCCCCTATTCCAGATTTTTGCCTTGTGCAAGATCTGTAGTTCAGCTGGGATTTCTGCTGTCCCATGTGGAGGGGAAACAATACAGAGCCATCTTCAACTTGATAGTGGCTGAACCAAAGTGTGGAACCCATTATTATGGAGTTGGTCAGGGGCCAGCCCACAGGCCCATGTGTCCCACTGGGACCACAGGTCCATATTTGAATATTTTAAGGCTGCCTAACAGAGTAGAATTTGAAAGACAAATTAGTGGTAGGTGTGTGAGTAGCCAGGTATCTCAAGGAGCATCAAAGGATCAAAACTCCAAAGAAACAATAAGCTCTAAAAGGAATCACAGATGCTTGCCAGGGCCACTCTGAATGAATACCTCCCATTATGAGGAACAGTAGGTCCTGTAGCAAAAGGCTTGTCTTTGGAATCACACAGACCTGGCTTCATACTCTATTTCTGTCACCTGATTACTGTTTAATTTCTTTAGATCTAGGTTTCTTTGTCTGTAAAATGAAAATAGTATTCCTATTTTGAAGGGTGGCTCTAGTAATTGAGCTAGTAATGATTGACAAAATGTTAAATAAATAAGAAATTACCAAGAATATTAGCGTTATTATTAGAAGGAAGCAATCATAAACTCTCAGAACATGCAGGTCGGAGGCATCCTTGGCTATCACCCAGTTTCAGAACCTCATCCTTTTCTAGAGAAAGCTGAGATCCAGGAAAGTTTAAGGACTCGGTCTTTCTATTCCTGAGTCTCAGGGTATTCGGCAGCTCCTCAGAGCCCCAGCAGCTCCACAAGGTCTGCTCCAGGGTTTCCCTGACAGCAGAGAGATGGCCGAAGAGGAAAAAGCTGTGAACCTGTCGTCACAACTCAGTCCCGCCACTCCACTGTTCTCCCTATTAAAACTCAAACATTTGGGCAAATGCTCGTTTTTTTTTTTTTTTAGGCTTTCAATTTCTTTTTTTAAAAATTTATTTAAGTGACGAAAAAGGCACATATAACAAAGACAAAAAGCAAAAGAGACAAATGACTAGAGTAAATGCACAACAGTAACATTGCAGGTTTACTAAACAGGATAATAGAAACTTGACAATGGTTGCAATATTGCGTATCATTATCTTCAAAATGGTTGTTTACATTAACAGATATAGACATGAAAAAGTGATCTAATCATACGAGTATTAACTGTTCTTTCTCAATAATGAATATATTCAGCAGTGTGTTCATTTTAGTTACCTTACATATACATATATACAGATTTATATCTTTTCCTTTTCCCTTCCCTCTTACCCCTTTTCCCTAAATGTTTGTTTAAAGAAAGGGTATCATGGTCAAAAAAGAAGCTGAGAAGGGCCGGGGTATAGCTCAGTGGTGTAGCACCTGCCCAGCAAGCGTAAGGTCATGAGTTCGATTCCCAGTAGCAAAAAATAGAAGCTGGGAAAACAGTCGCACTGGGCTGGCAGGGCAGAAATTTGCAGAGCTGGCCAGATGGCAGGAAATCTTGATAAGAGCTAATTCTGTGGCCTGAGCCTGAAACCAGACTGTGGGCAGGAATTTCTTCTCGGAAGACCTGAGCCTTTTATCTTAAGGAACTGATTGGTTGAAGGCCATACACATTATAGAGGGTGGTCTGCTTTACTCATAGTCTGCTAATTAAAATGTTAATTACATCCATAAATAAAAGGATCTGAAAACAATATCTAATATGGTTTTTGTGTGAACTGAGCACCACAGTCTGTACAAATTGATGTGCAAATTTTATCATGTGAAGACATTATATCTGTAACTGAGTTCAACCGAAAATGATGGGCTGCAGAATTGTTAACCAAATAAACATATGGTGTTTTCCGTCACTAAATTTCAGTGGCTTGTCTATGCAGCAACAGTAGCTGGTAGAGCAAGTCAAATGCTGCTTTTAGGAGGTGTGGGCAAGTGCTAAAACAAACAGCCCAGCAAAAAAGCCAAAAACAAAACGAAACAAAACAGAAAACACCATACAATCCCCACAAAATCCCCACAGAAAAATAAAATCAAACTAAAACCAAAACAAAAAAAAAAAAGAACTGAGATATAATGTCTGCAGGTGGGAGAATGGGAAATTATGTTTAGAAGGGTGACTTGAGGAGGCTTAGTTTCAGGTTTATTCATGTGTCTCTGGTGAGGTTCTGGGTCATCTGAGTGCTAGCTGATTTAGATTACTTCTCTGGGGATGGCAGGTCTCTGCTCCACTTGATTTCTTTCCCCATCAAGCTAATAAAGCTTGAGCAGGAGACAGTGGTCCTTCAGGGGAGCAAAAGCATATAAAGGAGGTCGGATGTATCATCCCAAATTATGACAAATTGGCATATTGATTATTTCAAGATGAAATCACTTGAGAAACCATACCTGCAAAAGAGGCCATTTGGGCTGTCTTTTCATGTACACAGTAAGCCATAAAGATTCTTTTGGGAGCTGTACCTTCTCGGCACCAGGGTGAGAAAATAACCTTTTTCATCAGTAACCGGTAATTGGGATTATAGTGAACATGAATAAGTAAGCCTGCTCAAGTCACCCTTCTATACATAATTTCCCATTTTCCCATGTACCTTTGAAAGACTTCCCTAGAAATTACTCTCTATTCAAGAGAACCCTTTTTGGCCCTGGAGTTTGGCTCAGTGGCTTAAGTGCCTGTCTGGCAGGCTTGAAGTTGTGTGTTCAATCCCCAGTGCCACCAAAACAAAACAAGAGAACGCTTTTTCCTATCATTTCTTCACAAACCTATCATTCTTTGACTAAAAAGTATAAAAACATCTGAATTTGTCTATTCTTTGGCTAAAAGATATAAAAACATCTTAATTTATCTATTTCTGGATTCATCCATGTGTTTGTAAAATTAACAAAACTTTTATGCTTTCCTCGTTAATTTGACTTGTGTTAATGAGATCCAAAGATCCCGCATAAGAACTGAGGGTGGGGGAGGTGAGTGAAGAGAGGATCTCTCCTTCACACATGCAAAGGCCTTCTGAGGTCAGTTTCCAAGAACTGGGGAGATGTGGCTGCCCCTTGGTTGGAGATACTACAAAGTTCCATTGTAGATGAGTCAGCTACAGGGAAAATTGCAGTCATTTGTGCAAGTAACTGTCTTCCACAGTTCCTCTCAAGTCTTTCTGAGAATCCTGAAATGGTCTCTCCTCAACAAGACTGTCATCCAGTCTGTCAATGTCTGACACAAAATGCTTCATCCAGGATTATGCTTTCCTTGCCCAATTTGGTTGGTCATCATTTTGAAACCATTTAAGTTCTCACAAAGACAGAAAGCCTGTCATTTCTGATTTAGATCTTTATCTCTGTTGGTCACTGTGCTGGAAATCCTAGAAAGATGGAAGCAGAAAAGAAAGCAAAAGAATCTTAGTCTAAACTCTTCATTCTGCAGCAAAAACATTATAGATCTCTTTTTCAAAAATGAACATGTCCCTTTTTAAGAATAGAGAATTTCAAATTTAATCATTTAAGGCATCTTTTCCTGTAACTCACTTTCAACGATTTTTCATTATTGCTTTCTATATCCAGAGTCTTTTAGATTTTTTAATTATCCTCTTTAACGACATAATGCCACAGACAAAGAGTGCGTCTGTGTTTTGTACATAAAAAGAGCATTGTATCTCCCCTCAGCCATCATTTTACCAGCCAGGTTTCACTTCATAGGAGGGAGAGTGTTATTACTGAGAATACAAGTTCAAACTTTGTTCATCTTCAAGTTCATCTTACAAAAGAATCTTCTCCCGTCCCCTCCCCACTCCCGCTCTCACCACAATGCCACAGAGTCAAGCCAGGATTTTCCTTTATTCAGCTTTAATCATGAGTCAGGGGCTGCTGATACTAGGGAATCTGTCTTCACATGACAAAAAATGAAAAGAGGAAGATATGAGAAAAAGTCAAATGGAATTTCAAAAATAAGACTTTACTGACAGACAAAAGCCAAAGGAAAAGAAATCACCAGTTATAACTGAAGACTGAATCACTGCTCAGAGCCGTCAGACCCCAAAACAAATCCATGCCTACTCTTATAGGAACTCATAGAACGAACAGGGAAAAAAATTGCTTCTTAGCCGATGCTTTTTGAATTTTCTTGTTTTTACTGAGTGTTCATACGTGTATGCGTATGCTCGTGTGTGTGTGTGTGTGTGTGTGTGTGTGTACAGACACATAATGAAGCAATTAAGCATAATTTGTGTAGCAGTTGGATTTTTCCTCAAGGAATATTTAAAACTGTCCCAATATGTTTACACCATTGAGTTTGCTTTGTAGTGCTCCATTTAATCTAATCTCTGGAAGTAATGTCTTTGTTTATCTTCAAGTTTGTTAAATTTTTATTCTTTTGCTAAATCTCTAAAACTGATTATTTAGGGAATGACATAATAAGCAAACCCTCTAAGGATGTGATAAATTTGTACTTCATATTTAACCAAGACAATACAATTCCTGCATGTGTATTTTGAAATATTACATCATGATGTAATAACAAAAAACTTCTAACCATAGAAAATTAGTGCACACACACTCTGATTTTCTTAATAAAGTGATTAAAACACGATTCTACATTAAGGCTTGAGTACTAATTCTTTTCAAAAGGTACAGTGTGTTAAAGTATACATTGTTTTCCTTCATGCTGCCATTTTAACTTCAATCAAATTCTTTGCTGAGTTTTCCAGACAAAAATATTGTTGGGAATTAAATTTAAAAGACAAAAGTTGATTCAGTCAGTGTAAGCTACATCCTTAGGCCATTAAATACAGGATTCCCAACATCTTCAAAGACTGAGAAAAACTTAAACCAGAAGACTAGGATTTTATGGTTAAGCAGTTAGCTGTCCTAACCTTTTTGAACCATGACAGTCGATTCCAGGACCCTAGCTAAGGAAGGTGTTTAATGCCTCCATTGTGATGTCTGTGCTTCACTGTGATTTAAGGCATGACTTATGAGGACTCAAAAATGGCTCCCATTCCAGTGGGAAAGAAAAGAAGGAAGGAGGGAAGGAAGAAGAAAGAAAGAAAGAAGAAAAGAAGAAAGGAAGGAAGGAAGAAAAAAGGAAGGAAGAGAGAGAAAGAAAGGGGCTAGAAAACCAATTTATACTATTGGTAATAAAAATTTCTATGGCTTTTCTAAAGGGAAACATATCAGTATTTATAAAAATCTCCTAAAGAACTAACATGGGATGTGTCAAAAGACTTACTATAAAGGTAATAATTTATTTATAATGATTTTTAAAGACAAATTCCTAACTGTCCTACAACAGGGAAAAATGATTGATTGAGCAATAGCAGATCTAAGCATTTCCACACAAGAACCGTTCTTTAAAAGCATATATTATAATAATATTAAAAGTGAAATAATCCCATCACAAAAAGACAAATATTGCATGATTCCACTTACATATGGTACCTAGAGAGGTCAAATTCTTAGACAGGAAATAGGACAGCAGTCGCCAGGAACTGGAAGGAAACGGGAATGAGGACCTGTTATTTAATTGGTTTAAGTTTAAGTTTTGAAAGATAAAATGAGTTAAAATGTTTAAACAGAAAATTGTGTGTTATATGTATTTTACCACAGTTCAAAATCAAAAACTTAATATAAATTATAACTTAAAGATGAATTTATGAATAGTTTTAATTTCTTTATTTGTGTGAACATTCTAAATATTTTATATAAAATATTTGGTTTGTAATAAAGGGAGGACATAGTTATGTGAAAAAAGGAAATGGTACCCCATTTTTAGTAAGTATTATTTTAATTTACTGGTAACTCTATGAGATAATAAAAAGAAAATTGATTATTGTCCCTGCTGAACACATTTTCTTACTCTTCTTGCCACAAATCCCTCATGTTTGCCTACAGAAGATGTATATACACCTCCAAAGACCCAGTTGAAGCCCAGATGCAATAGTAATAGTACCTAATATTAGTTAGGTACTTATCTGTAACAAGCACTAAGATTACCACATTGTTTCACATTCTGAGAATGACACATATAACTGAGCATCACCATCACCACTACACAACTGAGGAATCTGAAGAAGAGATACAAAATACCCACAATTGTAAAACAAGTTACAATCCAGGTCTATCTGCACAAGAGCCCACATCCCTGTATTGTTTCTGATACCTTACTAAACTACGAAGATGGTTGCACTAGTTTTAGCTCTTTTCTGCAACAGAACTTTCCACCAATCTTCAGTAAGTTATTATCTTTGAAATACATTTTTCCCCCAAGTATTTCCCACCCCACTTGTAGAGATTCTAGGTCTTGAACTCCTTGCCATGGGGGAGAGATAGGATAGCTCCAAAAGTATCTGAGGAGACTCTTCTATCAGCCTGGGCATTCTGTGAACTCTGAGAGACAGGATGTTTAGGAAGGCTTTGTGAAAAAGTGTAGGGCTTCCCTCCAGTAGTATCTCTATCCTTCCGTTCATCTGATGAGCAGAAAAAGAACAGATAAAGAAAAAACTTCAGGAGAGAAGTGGCCCCACATCCAATTTCCAGTCTCTGTTGGGGTAAGTCAGTGATTGGAGTGGCTAGGTAACATGGATAATAGGGAATTTCAGAAAAATGATTATACCTCAGAAGGCCATGAAAATTTTAATTATAGCACTGAAAGAAAAAGAATCTTTGTTTCTGAAGGGGCCAGAGAAAGTGGAGCTTCTCAGTTGTGACCAGCATTCATCCAGAACCATCACTCAGACTGGGAAACTAAGCCAATGCTCCAGACCTGTTACTAGGAGGGAGACATGGGATGGTGTGCCTTAACCCTAAATTTTGTTAAAATTCAATATTGCGTTATCTGAGATTTAATCTAGTATAGTAAAGGTACAGATGAAACATGAATTTATCATTGTTGTAGTTGGGTGATGAATACTTTCAGGTTCATTGCAGTCTATTTTTGCCTATGTCTAGAGTATTTCATAATTTTAAATTTTTAATTTTAAAATTCTTTCTTTAACAATATCTCATGACTCGTAGAAGATGCCAGCAAGGCAGGAAAAGTTGCTCTTCCTGCTATTCCTGTGACAGAATGCGAACTGATAAAATCTTCCCAGTTTCCTTGGAGACCCACAAGGAACCTGAACAACTCCATCCTCCTTTGCACTGTGTAGGGATGCATTCTTGATCTCATTATCTTACGTATTACTCATCTGTAGGTAGGTAGGATATCATAACCCTTTACTCCTACCACTGCCATTTCTCCTCTCTTCCTATGTGCAGAAAGGACAAGATACAGCATTAAAGCTCTCACTTTGTGAATCTGCACTCTATCCAAGGCTAATTTTTACAAAAAGTGAGGCCTGCTTTTGGTCTCACCCTTGAATGCAGACCTAGCACAAACAGACTTTGAATGGTTTCTAGTAGCTGTCATGGCCTACATCCACCCACACATACATACCTTCACTTTACACTTTCTGTGAATCACAGATTGTATGTACAAGACTGCCAACTTAGACTGGGACTTCGGTCTTTCACCACTGAATAAGATAAAGGTAAACACAATGCAGTTTTATGAGTATAAAATATAGAGCGATATCACCCCACATTTGAACTTCCACTTTACCATTTCCTAGATCTGTGACCTCTGACAGTTTTTAATCAATTTAGCCTTAGTTTTTCCAAGGGTACAGGGTAAATGAGGCCACTCATTTTATCATTAATGCATTCAAATTACTTGACACAGTGTCTAGCATGTAGTAAGTGCCTAATAAATGCTAGCTCTAATAAATATATATGCCCCAAAATTTAAAGTGCCACACTATAACAAATACCCCCTATCTGGGTACATGATCAAGAAAAGAAAGACTCTTGAGTGGACAAATATGATCTTTGTGTTATTTCAGGCAAAAATAGTAGAAAGAAGGCAGAATGGGAAACTATGGCTGGCCAGTTGTTAAGAGTAAGTCTGTTGAAAAAGATTTACTCCTTTTTGATAAACTTGGACACCAGGAATTTAGTTGGGTTGCAGAGAGAAACAGAAAGAGAAAGTACAGAAAAGAACTATATACTGTTCTGACTGCTTTGCGAACACGATAACACCAAATCTTCATTGTTTTGTTGTTGTTGTTTTGGTTCTTTTTTAAAAAGTCTTTTCAAAATCAGTATCTTCAAAGAGTGGGAATGTGGATACAAACTCACACAGTCATATACTTAAGATTACACATCTACTTGAGCCCTGTTATGTGGCTTCTTGCCCCACTATTTTGCTTTAGCAACTTGGAAGCTTCCAAATCATGTTTCAACCTCACCCTGATCATCCAACAAAATGAACCCAAAGCTGAGAACTTGGTTTATATCTCAGTCATGCACACAAGTTCAGAAAACACAATGTCTCAACTACACCATGCAACTTCTGTTGAGCTCCTAGTTGCTTTGCTGTGGAGGCCAATGCATCATCTGATAGGTCCAGCATGACATGGAAGCAACAGTCATAGACCTTTATTCTGCCGGGAGGAGCACAGGGAACTCATCCTTTTTCCGCTCAAAATTTTATTACCTGACATAAGCTATACTCATTTTCTCTCAAGAAGAAAAAGAGTTATTGAATTTCCACCTGTGTCTTTGATATGGAAATCATCCAGGCACTTTTCTTTCTTTGAGAAGTTTCTGGTTGCAATACCCGAGTCTCTTCTCTTTCAGTTACTGAATAGTACTACGTACTATGTCTTTTTCTCAAAACCAAGACCTGTGTACCAGCTTCTATTATACGCACAAAATTTACAGTCCTTCAATTTCAAGTGGAAAAAAGATGATGGGAATAGCTATTCAAGATATGAACATCCCTATTTCAACTTAAGCATTCATCCTGGTGCTACAGTGTTGATCATAAAAAGAAAATCTCACAGTGAAAAAAAAGTCATATTTGAAGGACAAATAATGTATTATCAGCTGACTCTGTTGTAGATAAATTCCTTTGGTGAAAGTTTGACAGAATGAGCAGACTCTGAAATCAAACCCTGGGCCCACTATATACCAGTGCAGGACACTATGTGAGATTCAGCTATGAAGTTTCAGTTTCACCCTCTCTGACGGTGAAGAGTGTTCTTTATGTATAGGATTCAAGCGAGGAACTGAACAAGATTTTCCATGTGCATGGGCTAGCATGGCATCTGACACATATAGATGCTTGATATACGTAAGTATTATGACTAATCATTTCAGAGAAATTACCAAAGAACTCTGGTTTTATCTTTTGTATTCAGTTTTACATACTATACAAGTTTTAAGATGCTTAATTTATGTTCTCCTATTCTGACATTTCTTTTGTCGATAAAGTGTTCTAGCTCCAAGCCTTTATCATTATTGAAATTATGGTTTGTCTTTGGGCTGTGTATAGTAATTATGAAAATAGGACCATTGGTGACTATAACATGATAAGTTAAATTTGTAATTATCAGGAAAAAATTAAATTAATTTTTTGTCTACTTATACAGTCAAAGCTTTTCCGAAAGTATCAGTCTCTATTCTGTAATACTCACATACAGGATGGTTACATTGTAGAAAAGACTGAAGATTAGAGTCACACAGACCTGGATTTAAGTCCTATACCTATAATTTATCAGCCTTATGACTTTGAATATGTAGCCACTCAGATCCTTAGTCTTTTTATTTACAAAATAGGAACTAAAAACAACACCCTGTTTTTAAAACAGATCTTGACGAGATTTTTAATTTCCTGAATAATCTAATTTTGAATATCAGTTCTTGCTGCAGAATATGAAGAAAGAAATGTACAAAGTTTGGGAATAATATCCATGCTTAAAAATGTCACACTTAAAACTAGTTATTGTTGTTGTGGGTATTTTTTGTAATTTTCAGAAGTTAGAGATTTTTCGCTGTGAATTGAAAATGATAGGAATATTATGTGCCACATTTGAGTCATAGTCAAATCTTTCTAACAATGGGAAAAGGTTACCAGGCCCCAAGGTCACAGCCATCTAATTGACAAGTTCATCAAGATCATCATCTCTGGAAAGGGAGTTGGAGTCTTCCTTTATCGCTATGCAAAGTTTTAAGGAGTTTTTCTTCTCTCCGCTTTCTCTCTGATCTCCTTTGTCTGAATCACTCCCACACAAGCTTTCAACTAGCCTTCTCTTTTCCACGTAGGCACTCCTACATATCACTGCCTTTAACTATGTCTGGTTTTGGGTTCCAGATAGTTTCTTCCTCCTTCTTGTAATCACGAGTTTGAGATTTACGTTCTTAGCACAGAAAAGCCTTGCATTATGGAACTTTATTAGGCGTCTCAACTTTCCCATGGAAAGATTTTAATTCTTCATCAAAGGTGTGCAATTTGAGGAATGTGTCTGAATTCCAGTCCCATCAGCAAGTGTTCTGAGGAGTAAGAATAGAGCCCTTCAAGGTGACAAATGAACTGACTTCCAAGATTAGAGAAAATGAACTCATTTTGGGCACAGTGTGTGGCTAGTGCTATCACTACTTCTCCCTTAGCCATCCAAGCCCTAGTGCACACCTTGGGATAGCACTGCTGAAAGCAGTGAAGGATTCAATCTATCAGCACAGTAGCACTTGTATGCCAACAATTTGGGTTGGAGAATAGCCATGAATAAGCATTGTACTGTAACAACCATGCTCCTTAGGCTAAAAGCAATTGACGCCATAGAGGTAGATGATCTGGGCAAGTTTTCAGACAAACTAGACCACTCAGTAAAGAGCAATCCAGTTTTGTTACTGAATTTGCCACTGGAAACCTAGAATTAGTACTTCCCAGGATTTGTAGCTGAGAGATTGACCTCTAGGGGGTGTTTCTGAGTTCAACCATTCAGATTAACGAGCAAGAAGTGGGAAAATAGGAGATCAATCCATGGAATTTTAGAAAAATTTGTAAAAAAGAATGTTGAAAAAAACTCTAAACTTCTTACTAATCTGGACAGTTAGGAATCTACAATTAATTTTCCTTAGAGTATAAAGGCAAAGTGACATTATTTTGTACATTCTTACTGCCTAGATTTAGTTTTCTGACCATGATACTTACTCTATTTTCTATATTTTGTGTTGAGTCTGAAACTGAATCACATAAATATTTTTGAAACCACCACTAAGTACACTCTACTAGGTTTTGTCACTCCATACACTTATTCAGGAGAGACTATTTGCCCATCTATTGCTCCAAGTGGCACAAATACAAGTCTTCAAAGAATGTAGAGACAGATAAATGCATACTAATAGTATGGAATGAAAAGTAATGCACAGAAAATTATACATGATTCATTTGGACCACATAAGAAGAAATCATGAGTCTGGCCTAGCAAGTGAGAAGCTTTGCAGAGGTGAGATTTGAAAAGCAATTGAAGCGAAATGGGAGGAAAAGAAGAGGTGAGGAAAACAGGATATTAAGAGGCATGAATATGTTAGAGAAGCAGAGTGTGACAAAGATAAGTCTGTTTAACACATGACAGAGCACTGATAGTAGGCTGTGAAAACAAACTGCAGGGCACCACAGGATAAGGCTCCCTTCCACCTTCCCTTCCCCACGTCACTACTAGAACCTGCCCTGCTTCTGGTGGGGAGTGCTAATAATGCTGTTTTCTTGCTAGTAACAGTGCATCTGTTCAAAATAAGTATTCAAATGAGTTCAAGTTCATTAAAAGAAGTTGCAGCTGGGCATGGTGGCACATGCCTTTAATCCCAACACTCAGAAGGCTGAGGTAGGAGGAGCATTGTAAGTTCGAGGCCGACTTGGGCTATAACGCGAGCACAAGGCCGGCCTGACCCTGCCTCAAAAAACTAGGGCTGCGAGTTTGGCTTAATGGCTTAAGTACCTATCTGGCAGGCGTGAGGTTGTGAGTTTGATTCCTGGTGCTGAAAAAAAAAAAAAAAAAAGTTGCTATTTGTATATTTGCTTATAATTTGGCAATAAAAATAATACTGTCTTAGTCTGTTTTCTGTTGCTGTAAGAGAGTACTTGAGACTGGGTCACTTATAAAGAATAGAGATTTGTTTCTTATAGTTTTGTAGGCTTGGAATTCAGCAAGGTATCTGAATGCCCAGCCTACAAAAGTGCTGGTGTCTTCTCAGCATCTGGTAAAGGCCTTCTGACTATATCATAACATGGCGGAGGGCACATAGGAAGACAGAGCAAGCATTCTAGTTCAGGTGTTTCTTCCTATTCTAATAAGCTGTTAATGAAATATGCATGTCCAAATCTCATGACTTCATCTGATCCTAATTACCTCTCAAAGATTCTCTTCTCAAATATATATGAATTTATGTATTAAGTTTCTAAGACATGAACTTTTGGAGGACACATTCAAAGATGGAACACACATACAACAATAAGTGAATCTATTCAAAGCATGAGTAATTTACCTAAATAGGAACTGGAGAATTTAGTTCCTTGCAAGGTACCACAGAAAGAGCACAGGATATGCACAGAATAGGGCAGAGCTCTGGCTTGGCCAAAAATAGAGGGATAGTGAGCTATAGTTTCTTTACTCCTAAAGAAACTAGAATTCGAAATGTGACTATCCCCTTTCTTCAGATGAAATTGATAAGGCCAAAATATAGTTGATTTTGCATAACTATATTTCATTATAATTTTCAAAATGAAATGTAAATCTACATAGCAATAGGGAAGACAGGATAGAATACCATTCAAATAATATGAGAGCAAAAGATTAATATACTCAAATATGTAGAAAGAAAAAAAATACAAGAGTTCAGAGATTTTAAGCATTCTGAATAAGGATGAATAATTTAACTTAATGACAAAAAAATGAACAACTAAGCTTTCCTATTCCTTATATGAGCAAAGGGAAATTTCCCAACCTTTCTTTCCGTGCTGTGAAAATAATAATATATAAGATGCTAACCTTACTGACACTTCAATTTTATTGTTGATAAAAGGGTCAAGATACAAAAAAAAGTTTTAGGCCGGGCGTGGTGGCGCACGCCTTTAATCCCAGCACTCGGGAGGCTGAGGTAGGCGGAGCGTTGTGAGTTCGAGGCCAGCTTGGGCTACAACGTGAGCGCAAGGCCGGCCTGAGCTACACAGTGTGACCCTGCCTCAAAAAACCAGGGCCGGGAGTTTGGCTCAGTGCCTTAAGCACCTGTCCTGGCAGGTGCGAGGTTGTGAGTTCAATCCCCAGTGCTGCAAAAAAAAAAAAAAGTTTTAAAAAGCAAACTAATGAAACGGCCACTCATGTTATCATTTGTCTGTACATTTAATCAATACTACTTATGAAACAAATTGTATAAAAAAACAAAAGGATTCAACATGATTTTGCTGTATTGAGAATGTGTCTATATGCAAATCATTAAAATGAATAATCTTGATTTAATGTCCTTTCTTCCCTAATAAAAATATAAAATGATTAAAGTTTCAGCATGCATTTTATCTTGTTCACACACAATGTAATTGGTAGTTAAAATGGACAAAAAATCCAATGTTTTTTCTTACATGCTACATGTGATTTTTTAGCCTTTTTAAGGTATAATTTATACCTAGTAAAATTAATCCATTTATAGAGGACAATTTGATGACCTTTTTGCAGTTGCATAATACACATAGTCAGCATTACAATGAAGATTTGAGTATTACCATTGTCCCAAAATATTTCCTCATAGCACTTCGCGTTTAACCACTGGTTCCCATTGCCAGGCAGAGGCAAGGATTGATCTGCTTTCTTTTGCTGTCATTTTTCCTTTTAAAAATAACATATAAATGAGAAGAGTCTGTAAGTAGAAGTTACAACATTTCTTTTAACATGCTTTTTAAACATGCTTTTTTAAAAATATTGTGTGTATTGTTACATTTATCAGTGGTTTACTTCTTTTTGTAATTGTATTCCATTAAATAGATATATTCATCGTATTTGATTAATTCATTTACCAGTTGATACTCATTCCGTTGTTACCAGTATAAGGCTCATACGGATAATGCTGCCACGAACACTTATGAACAAGTTGATATGTAAACATATATTTTCATTTCTCCTAGGTACATACCTAAAGAGAAAAGTGCAGACTGAAAGGCAGTATGTGTGTAACTTTTTAAGAAACTGCTAAAAAGCACAAAACAAAATTTCCTTCCGGACAAACAAGCAAAACTACCAACAAATCTACATGAAAATGGAAAATGACCGGAAGCAGCTTCGATTTAAGTGACCCTGAAAAAGATACCAAAGAAGAAGCTATCTTTTCAGGGAGAGAAGAAAAAAAAAAGTGTCATCACTGTTATGGATTAAAAACTGGTCAACTTAGCACCATGCTGATGTAACTCAGCTGGTGTTGAGTACAGATGGCCCACCTGAGGAAAGTTACCAGCATAAATAGAGACGTGGAGAAGAAGAGCAAGGTGTTGTGGGTTCTTTCAAGAGGTGCTGTTTTGAGCTGATGGTTCTCCCGGAGGTGCTTGTCATGCTGGCTTCTCCAGTACGGATTCGGCCATTATCATCGGAGGAGCTCAGGACCTCATCAATGAGAGTGGCTGTGGTTCACCTTAGGGGAGCTCGGTTCCTCACACTGAGCATCGCTTCCTGGCTCTGGAGGGGAAGATGTGTGCTGGAGAAGCTTGTCATGCTGGCTTCCTGACCTGTGCTCAACTGTTCCCATCGTTGGAAGAGCACGGGACCTTGTTGCCGCTGAGGATGGCTGTGGTACTCTTCAGGGCAGCCCCGCTCCTTATTTTGAGCGTGACTTCTCAGCTCCTGTGTGAATCCTCAACCCACTGCACAGCTCCTTCACCCCACTGGCTAGACTTTCTAGTTCTACCGCTGACCTATGGCCTTCCTGGCACAGAACCGTAAAATAGACTGGCGTGAGTCCTTATTGTGGGTTCTTAGATTTACAGTTGGATTTGTGGGATGCATTGTTATGCATTTTGGGTCTTTAGCTGGACTCTTGCAGGACAGTGCTGTGGGATCCAGGCCATTGCCTGAATATCCTGGGTCTTTAGTGTTGTGGACAGGTTTTCCTGCACTTTCTTGTGTTTAACTCGGGGTGACCATTATAAAACAGTATTACAAATTTTGTGTCCTGTACACAGTTGTTCTCTCTGTAACCCCTAACTACAACAATCACTAAAAAGAAAATACACACTAAGTACACATTTACCCTCTCAGAAAATGCCTACACAACTCTGCTTATCAGTCCCTTGATAAAACCCAGCTCATAGTCTCTTGAAGTGCAGGGAAGCAATTCCTCTAAAGCATCAATCAGAGAATGAATTCCTTAGGTCTAGAAAAAGTTTGTTACTTTATATAATAAACATAATAAATTCAACCACAGGTCTTCATGTTTCTGTTGTCTTTTATAATAAGAAAGCTTTTAGCTGGAAAAAAAACAGGTAGAAAAGGAGAGACGCAAGTCAAATATCTGCAAATTTATAAGAGCTTTTCAAAGTTTTGTTTCTTTTAAGTTAGTCTTCAAGGTTGAATTGTTATACCCTAAAATAGAGAACTGCATAGGGATAACAGAGAAGGAAAATAAAAATAAAAAAGAATTAGCAAAACTGACACCCTGTGTCATCCTTTCCATCCTTAACCTGATCTTCACTCCAGTTAGGCTGATCCATTATGTTTCTATTTTTATTTGTTCTAAGAAATATTTTAATTTCTCTTTTAACTTCTTTATTGACCTAGAGGTCATTCAAGAACATGTTTAATTTTCATGTGTTTGTACAATTTCTGAAGTTCCTTTTATTATTGATTTATAGTTTTTCCTACTCTGATCAGAGAAGATACACAATTTCAATTTTTTTTAATATTAGATTTGTTTTGGGGTCAAAGATTGCTGTTTGATCTCAAGTTTCTTTGCTATATTTTTCATTCATATCATGAATTGTTTTTCCTAATTATAGTCAATTTTCTCTCTTTATTCTCTTATGCCTCACTTAGTTTCCTTAAAATCATTGTTTTGAATTCTTTTGCAAAAAACTCACCAATTTCCTTTTCTTTTTATCTGTTGCTAGAGAACTGTAGTGTTGCTTTAGTGGAACAGGTATAATGTTACTTTGTTTTTCCATACTTTTTTGTGTCCCTACGTTGACATTTGTGCAGCTGGCATGTATTTTATTGGGTAGCTTCATAGTAAGAGATTTTTCTGCAGGAATATATCCTCTGGTGTTGGATGGGTAGGCTACAGTGTCTTTTGTTCAAGATCAGCACAGTAATTAGTGTCTACATAGCTTTCTCAGTTGTAATTGATGTTGGCAATGCCTTGGGAGTCTCAGTGGCCTCGATGGAGGGATTTGTGGGATTGTTCTACCTGCTGAGATGTAGCTCTTTTAGGCAGAGCAGGTTTGCCAGGGGCTTTGAGCATGGCATATCCAGCTAAAAGTGCAGGGTACCCATCCATTTCCATATGCCACGTAGTCTCCCTTGCCATGCAGAAATATTTTGGTCAATACAGCAGTGGAGGCAGTCTCCCCATCAGTTTCTGAGGGCCATGTGGGAGCAAATCCACTCATGCCCAGATGTGTACAGTTCAGTGTGCCTGGGAATGAGGGTGAGGTACCTGCCATTGTCCAAGTTCAGAATGGGGGCCTTCATGGGGTGTCAAAGACCAGCCTGTTCAAGATAGGTGGTCAGCTACTTTCCAGAGCCACAGGTAAGGCTATGTGGCTACTTCTTGTGGGCCTAGGTTGACCAAGTCTGTCAGGACATGCTGCCTGGCTGTTTCCTGGGGCTGTGGGATGCTGGGCAGGGCCACTTGGCAGCTTTGTGGTGCCACAGGTGGGTGATAGGGGCTACCTGGCTAATTCATAGGCCCTGGTCTGGAGTGATAGTCAGACCAGTTTGCAGGACCTCAAAGAGCCAAGACCTTAAGGTGGCACTGTGCAGCAGACACCGGGGTTGGGGAAGTCATAATGTGGGCTGGGCTCTTTCTTTACTGCGATTTCTCACACGGTGTAGATTCCTTGGCAGCTCTCCGAAATGAGAGACGCAGTCTTCTCCGGCAGCAAGTACATCAGGTGCTCATTGCATTAATGATTTCTAGGGATCTCCTACTTGCTCTTCCCCACTGTGTGAACTCCCTCTTGGCTCAACACTGATCTCAACTGGAAAGACAATGCCATAGATGCTGTGTGCTCAGTGTGTTTCTTTGTAAGCCATCGTGTGTCTCTGCTCTATGACACCTCTGCCACATCTCCCTAGTATTCTGCCTCAAACACTCCAGGAAAACAGTAGTCGCTTCCTTTCTTGTTTGGCTCCCTTTTTTGTGAAGGGAAGTGCACCAGGCGCTTCTAGTCAGCAGTCTTGTTGATCTCTCAAAGAGCTACTTTTTAATCAAGATTAGAAACTCTGAAGCTATTTTAAATATAATCATTTAAAGTACTAACATAAGCATATTTAAAAGCACGGTGTAGATTCATATTGCAAAGGCTGCAACTTTGGAGACAATGTCATAAAAGGCACTACAACATCCTCCTCCCTACCTTTCAGGTCACTCGCTCCAGGAAAAGCCAGCTGCCGTGCTGTGAGCAGCCCTGTAGGTAGACTCACACATGAGGAGCCGAAGCCTACTGCCCATAGCCAGCCCATGCTTATGCATATGAGCAGATGACAAGCACTCCTCTAAGATATAGATATATAATCCCCCACTCACATACATAAAACTTCATTTAACTTTCATACCACTTTGTGGTAGGCTTTATGGTCTCTATTTTACAGAAGAAGTTTCTGAGTCACAGAAACTTCATGAAACTCACACAGTTCCTAAATTGTAGTGCTGAGGTGAGAATAAAGAATATTAGTTCCTACATTCGTGCTGTTGATTACCCCATTACAAGGTTGTTCATATTTGTTAGGCTAGGAGTAGAAGGGGTGGGGCAAGAGGACTGGAAAGTCAGGTGGAGAGAAAGATAAACAAATGTAGGGGGAAAGGGACTGACAGAAGAAAACAGCATTATAACTTTGTCACATTTATTCATTTATAAAATTATATGCACATAAAGGCATTGTAACAATAAAAAGGAAATGAAACACTATAAGCAAATGTATTTGAAAAATTTAGTTGGCTTTTCTCATACGAAGATAAAATTGTCTAAATCATTACTATTTTACTATAGTTCTTACTTTTGTTAATATTTAATGGGTTCAAAAATACTTAAAGAGTACCTACTATAAGTTAGAAAATAAACATTTAATGATCATCTATTATACATTAGTACAAATTAAGTACATGTGTGTAATCAATGCTTAGGAAAATAACAGTAATTAGTGCACAGCCTCTCTACTCAAGAAATATCAGTAGCAGGAAACAGAAGTCAGCATATTTACCATATAATGAAAGTATATGATCCTCCTCGTACTTTCAATCCCAATAGGATAAGAATAATTTATCTCTACGTGGTACCGAAAAATAGCAATAAATTGTATATTGATATCTGCAAATCGACTAGTCCAACCATTCTTGGCTCTCCTGCAAACTTCTTATGTGAAGACTAAAATAACACAGGTAAACCAAGCATTGCCCATTTAGTTTCAAGTGACCATGAAATCTAAACCAAAATGGAATAAATATAAGAAACAAATAATAATTGACTTTTAGGTCCTTTAAGATTTCTAAGGTTCAGGACATGAAGCAAAGCTTGGTCAAAGCAGAAGAAAGAAGTTCTACATATCCTTTGGTCCCAAATTTGTTATAGTGTTTGAATTTATAAACTGATACTGTCTATAAATACACAGATCTATGGTGATTCCTTCTGGATGGAGTGTGATTTGTCTACAGTGTTATTTGTCAAGACCCACATTCAGATTGGTTGAGAATTTTTTCAGAAACACTTTTTGAAGCCTATTATACTAACAAAGTAATTGCAAATGAATGTCTCAAAATACCAACTGCTGATTTTGCAAAACTTCACTCAATTTGAATCCCATCGTGGAAGCCAAATTATGCCTACTAAGGAAGCATTTGATTATTACAGACTCACTGGAACAAACTGTGCTGGTATTTATTCTTATGTCATAAACTACCTCAAAAATAAGCATAGAATAATGCGTCAGGTACATTAAGGCAAATCAAATTCATAAGACACTTCACTGCAGAACAGGCATGGGAGAAACCAGTGACCAAGACCCACTACGCAGACCAATCTCCCCCACATGATTTAATAACCTTGCAGAATCTTCCAAAAGAGTTAACATGAGGAATAAGGTAAAGTGCCTCTAAACAGCACCTACAACAATAACTGCAAGTAGTACTCAATTTTTTTTAGTGAGTGGCTCTCAAACTGTATTTTCTACTACTTGTACTGTATCTCCTTATAATCCTGCTATACTAGTTTCTTTCCAACTCCTCTGAAGAGCTCTCCAATAAGAATCTGGCATCTGTTTTCTACCAGCTCCATGTTTTAAAGGTTCTTCCCTGAGTTACCTAACCAAGGAACCTCACACTGCAGACTCACCCTCTTTCCTTTTACCCTCCGTTTCTATTAGCAGGCATTATTATGTGGTGTTCTGTTCTTCACTGACTTCTAAATTTTCTGTTTTATGCCTGTGTCCCTGCCCACAGAATGTGAGCTCTGTGGGGCTGAAGGAGCCTTGCTTGGTTAGTCACTGTTGTGTTTCTAGTGTCTAGCCATGCCTGGCACATAATAGACACTAAAATAATATCAGTGGAATAAGTAAATGAGAGAGTGAGAGAATACTAATGCAAGAAGATGGAAAATATTCAGTATAGGTCAGGTTCAATATTTGAGCTAAATTATCTAGTACAGTTTCGGGAATCTTCCCTTTTAGAACCTTTCCTTATGACTAGGTGACATCATGCTGAGTGTTTCTACTTGATTCATGATACCACAAGGTCAAAAACAGCTTTTTGCCTTAGTGCATTGTCTTTTATTTCCTGTTCAACCTGGGTCAATGTTTAAAAAGCAGAAGAAAAGGTGAGACAGAAACACTCATCAAATCCACAGTGCCAGCTTTGTTTCTCTGAGGTCTCCAGTTCACTCATTCTGTGCATAAGACACTTAGATACTAGATTCTTTTAATTTCCTCTTCTCAACTGCAGGACTAATATGGCTAGTATAATGCTTAATGAGATAATGTCTCTGTAACCCTGACAGGAGACATATAAATTTTTTAAAAACAATTAAGATCCTATTTCCTCCTCTTCTTTTTCTTTTTCTGTTTCCAACTCAAGGTCTGAGTTTTCACAACCTTCCTCCCACAAATTACAGAAAATCACTACTGTTGTGTAACTGCAGCTTAGATGGGCCTTTGAGGTACACATCTGTTCTATAAAGCCCAGCTCTTACCCCTCCTGGCACTGAATCAGACAAGTACAATGATACATTAGTAAATGTAATGATGATGATGGCTCTCTCAGGCATACTTCCTATGGTGTCATTATCAGCAGGCATCATCAAGCCCCTGGATCGCACCTTAGTCATGGAGGACGAGTGGATTCTAACTATGCAAACTGCAATTACACCAACATGCCTGATGACTTGGCAGTTTGTGTTATTTTTATCATATGAGGAATCATCCAAAGCTTTCATAAAAATATTTCTAGCATATGTGCTGACGCATTCCTCCATGTGTTTTACACTCCCTGCTATCTGCTGCCTCCACATCACTCTCTGACTTACCAGGACAAGTAAGGTTATGGGCCAAAGGATTTAGAGTTTGTGTAAAAGATTCTGTTAACCTCTGGGTTGCTATTCACTGTAGCTACATGCAAATAAAGCATCCACTTCCCTCAAGTGGGACGCTGAACAAAAATGCAAGAATAACTTTTACTACTTCCTTGTTGTGAGAAGGCTGGTATAGGCACCAAGTACTAGAGCCTACAATTTTTTGGACAGTGTATAGATATGCAGCAATGAGCTTATCACAATCCTCCAGGAAACAAAGGGTGGAGTCACCAGTTTTCTGGTGTGTCTTGAACTGAGTGTTCAGCATGCTAAGCATCCATGTGGTCTTCAATATATGCACTTTGCGATCTGAGTTTCTAAAACTCTGACAGATACCTGTGACATGAGCTATCTGCCAGGTTCAGAGACTTCAAATATGTTTATTCTTTTTTGCCTGGTCCGGCTCATACTTTTGGTGTATTTGCAAATGTGTCTTCCACTGGAGAAGCCTCTCTGATCACACAGACTCATTCAGTGTCAGGATGTCTAGACTACAAACAATAGAATATCCACTTAGAAGTATCTTTGACAATAAGAACTTACTTACTTTCTCCTAAAAAATGCTATGTGTGTGCGATTCTGAAATTACTTAGAGATTCAAAGTTTTGTTAGAATCTTGGTGAACTTTCTGCCATTTTCTTGGCTTTGCCTCATGACTGAGATGGCTACTATAGCACCAAGCACTGTGTCCTCCTACAACAGTATCTGAAATAAAAAAGAAGGAAAGAATTTCTCTTCCTGTTTCTCTTTTTATCAGGGTAGAAAATCTTACTCTACTTGCTTGGAAGGAAAGTGGGTGTCTGGCAGTTTTTAATCTCTAAGTGAAGTGCATTTTGTTGGCAAGAGTTAAGGGTTGTTGAGTAGGCAATCAATAATGCCTACCACCACAGACACTTCCATTTTTATGTTCTCATAGCCCACTGTACCTTTCCTCTGTATCTTTTGTAACAACTGGTAATATAATTATCCTTGTTTGAACATAGATTCCATGAGGACAGTCTGTCTTACTTGTTCATCATTATGCTCCTGTTTCCCTGCACAGTCCTTTTCTCAGATCCAGCTACATAATTTGTGAGACTCACACCAAATAATAATACAGGGTTTCTTGTTTAAAACACATACATGCATGCATGTGCACACACACTACCCCTGCACACACACACAAGATAAATTCTGTTAAAAGTATCACAATATAAAGTGCTTTCTTTCCACATGTTTTCAACTTACCATGGTATTTTTATTTGCTACCTAATATTAGCCTAAGAAAAATATAACTTGTAGATTATTAGCATGCATTTTTTACTATTCATTTTTATGTCTCCATGTCCATATTCAAATGCAAAAGTAGAATCATCGAAATTACAGTTCAGACTTCATAGCTCACACATACACATGCATATTCTTACCACAATAGGAAAAGTGTTACACAAAACTAATTCGACTATTTTAATTCTTTTTTTTTTTTTTTTCAGCACTGGGGATTGAACTCACAGCCTCACACCTGTCAGATAGGCACTTAAGTCACTGAGCCAAACTCCCAGCCCTGGTTTTTTGAGGCAGGGTCACACTGTGTAGCTCAGGCCGGCCTTGTGCTCACGTTGTAGCCCAAGCCAGCCTTGAACTCACAACGCTTCTCCTACCTCAGCCTCCTGAGTGCTGGGATTAAAGGTGTGCACCACCACGCCTTAATTCATTTCTTAATAGGTGCATATTCTAAAAATGCTGCATACTTTCAACTTACTAATGAGTATGGAATAATTCAAAGGGAAGTTTCTATCTTTCCCTTTCCACAGCATCACTTGCAGAGTAGCAAAACTAAGAAAGGATACGATAGTATTATTCATATTTCTTAGAATACCTATGTCTTTTGTGTTGGACGCAAGTTCTGGTTTGAATGAAAAGTGATCACTTAGTGCTGTCAGCACTGTCACGCACCTAGTCCCAGATAGAGTGCACTTACATTGTGTTTACCCGGAGTCTCACTAACCTCCCACATATCACTGGAACATTATACCCTCAGGCATCACACATAATTCCTGGAAAATGGGCCACTAGGAATGAGGAAAGCACACATGTTCTGCCTATCTCTTTTGCTCAGGCACATGTTCCATTATCCCACCAAACTCCACTTGCAAAAACATGTTCAACAATAAATCATTAAGGAATTCAAGATGACAATAGCAAAGCATAAAACCAAGGGCCCCTCAGAGTATGAAATCCTTTACAAGTGCACAGGTCACACATTTCATGAAGCTGGGTCTGTTCAACCCATTTGGGGAGATCAATAAATACCTGTGGGATGTACAAATGAATGGATGCATCCCGTTGGTCTTCCTGATGACCTACATGTTTCTGACACTTCCTGTCAACAAAATGCTCAAGTTCGTAAGGCCTTTTTCCGATTGCTGTATTATGTCTGGAGAAAAGCATACTAGGCTCTTAGTAGTTCAAGAATATAGAAGTGATCTGGAGAAATAGCGAAATGTTAAAAGACTGGACCACCGAAGAAAACTCTTTTAGCCCTTAAAAATAAAGTCAACAGTCTAAAACATAAGGCCCACAAGATTATAGGACATCTGGTATATTAGTCAAGGTTCTCCAGAAAAAGAGCCAATAGGAGAAAATATGTAAATTGGCTTGTGCAATTATGGAAGTTGAGAATTTCCATGGTTTGTCACCTGCAAAATAGAGAACTAAGAAACAAATGCAATCAGTTCAGTCTTAAATCCAAAGACCTGAGAACCAGCGTAGCTGACGGTGTAGCTCACAGTTGAGAGGGCCTGAGAACTAGGGGTTGGAGTAGGGAGAGTAGTGGGATCCATTGTCATAAGTTGCAGAGTCCAGATGCCTGAGAACCAAGAGCTCTAGTGTTCAAGGACTGGAGAAGATAAATGTCCCAGGTCAAGAAATGAGAGTAAATTGAAGCTTCCTCTACCTTTTTTTTTTTTTTTTTTTTTTTCTCTATTTGTGTCCTCAATGGATTGAATGATACCCACCCACACCCACAGCGGGAAGGGTGATCTTCATTTAGTCTACCAGTTCAAAAGCTAATTTCTTCTGGAAATACTCTAAGAGACACACACAGAAATAATATTTGACTGGCTATTCAGGCACATTTTAGCCTGGTCAAGTTGCCATATAACTTAATCATCACCCTTGAGTTTGGAACCTGGATCTCAATGCCTATGAGAGTCTCATCCTAGCCCAGTAGAATACCTGAGGCAGAGCCAACCAGCTGCACAACTTGATGCCAACTCTATCAACCACAGCATGAATGTTGATTTCCAGGGTTGTAAACTGGTAGCCTATCCCACTGATGAGAACTACAGAAATAACAGAGAACAGGAAGAATTATCAAGTTTGGACCCTAGTCAAGGGGGTTAATGTTTAATGCAGAAGCTCAATTCATTTAGAAACTGCAACCTTAAACTGGAAATTGAGATAAAAATTCAAGCAAAATCTATTCTATAGCTATGACTAGTGGGATACAGAAAAATACTTATAAAGTTGCTTACAAATGAAGAAATAGTGAATGTAGGAGTTACATTTCATGCTGAGAGGAATTATCTCTCCAACAAAAGTATAAACATCTCAAGGGAAAGACGTTCTCTTCTGGCTTCCAGATAGTATCAACCAAATTTTCATATTGCCTTCTCTGCTCTGTCTGAAGCAAACTAACAGACTTCATGGGGGTTTTCTTTTTATCTATAAAATGAGAACAACAATATCTGTCTTACAGGATCAATGTAATGATGGCTAAATGAAAACCACCTGGTACACTGCCTGCCATGCAGTGTACATTAATGTGGGGAGTGGCTGAAGTTGGAGATTTATCATGCACACAGGGTTAAAGCAGCCAGCCCTGAGAACACAGAGTGATCAAGGCAAGCCACGTGAACAAGCTGTCCCAGCTCTGAGAATGCAAGGCGCCTGAGATGAGCCAAGAAAACAATTTGCTAGGCAGAGGAGTTTCAACTGACAATAACCTCCAAAGTGTATAAATAAACACCCTGTAGTCATTGGGTAGCTTTTTCTGTCCCACCAGGATAGGGGGCTCCCCTTGACCTCAGCTTTCTGCATCTTGATACTTATTTTTCTTCATCCTCCACTGTTTTCCCTCTGGAGTTTCAAGAGTCATGCCCAATGCAACACATTAACACTTTTCTGTTGCTAGGATAAAATACCCAACTCCTAAAACTTAAAGGAGGAGAGGTTTATTTTTGGCTCACAGTTTCAGGGAGTTCAGTCCATGGTTGACTGGCTCCAAAGCAGAAATGGCATGGTGAAAGGGTATATGGTGAAAAGCTATTCACCTCATGGCAGACAGGAAGTAGAAAAAAAAGGGAGGAGTTGGGGACAAAAATACTCCCTTCTAGGTCATGGGCCCGATGATCTGCCTCTAACCAGGCCCCTGCCTCCTACCAACACATTTAGCTACAAACTCATCAGTGGATGAAGGCACTGATGAGTATAGCACTCCCAAGATCCAAACATCTTCCAAACACACGAGACTTTTGGGGATCATTTTAGAACTAAAGCATAACAAAGTAACTTTCAAAAAAGACAGTGGCCACTATTATAAATTAAATTTTCATGTTCTTTAAGACAAGCATGTTGTCTTCACTTCAAAAGCTCATATTATGAAGTCCTTAGAAAAAGACTAGGTCAGAATGTGTGTTTTAATATCATGAGTCAACATTAAATGCCATTGATTTACTTTGCTCAAAAACTTCTAACTGTATCTAATTTTGCAAAACTAAGTTCTTGTCTTGGCAGTCAAACCAAATATGATACTACCTCAGCTTCTCCTCACCTGCTTCTTCTTAGCTGTCCCTGTATCATACCCAGTCTTGACCAGCTGCTGCTCCTCTAAATATTACTCATTACTTCCTGTCTGTGGTCATGCTACCCAGATACTTAAACTTTCCTATTCACCATCCTCTACATACCTGTAATTCTACTTTTGAAGTGGCTCACTTTTGCCTCCCTCATTCTATCTAGACAACTGATGCACATGTTAATTTTTAAAAATAAATGAAGTGGATTTATTTGTGTCTTTCTTCTCAGGGTTTGAATTAGATGCCTTCCTGAATATCTGCTTGTGAAAATACCATTTTTCTTTTTTAGGATTCTACAGCTCTGGATTAACCTTTCAAAAATACTAGCACCCTTTATTCCTTCTATTCTCTGTATAAGCAATTACTTCAGATTGAATTTCCAAGCCTCACCCATAAAATAAGTCACTCACAAGGTATTTTTTGATTTCAACATAGTTGAGAATTTTTAAAATTTCCAAATTTGAGAAGGAACAATTTCTTTCCAAAATCAAAAACAAAACAAAACAAAACAAAAAACCCTGTTGATTCATTTGAAAGTATCCAGTGGTATTTCAAATTTCAAAGTATTTCTGCAAAGCAATATTTTGCTATATTTTTCAAATACTAAATTCTATTTCATGCAACCATCAGCATACAAATATATTTCTAATCTCTTAATTTAAAAAAAAGTACTTAGCTATGAACTTCTTTGAAGAGGTTTTTGTGGTCTAGACCTCTACTTCTGTATAACCTACTCCAAGTATGCTTCAGCCTGAACCACATTTTGAAGATTGTTTTACCAGGACCTCCATGTATCCAAAATCACAGGTTGCCTCTCTTGTCATCTCTCAGTAGCAGTCCAACCAGTTGCTGGCACTGTCCTTCTCGAAACATTTCTTTTTGGCTTCTGTAATGTCACAGTCTTGGTTCTCCTTTTTATCACGGACTTGCTCTTTTTCGTACATTTTTGCTGATGATTACTCGTTTCTCCAACATCTATATGGAATGAATGGGGCTCTTTCTAAAACCCTTTTAAATCTTATCTATGATGATCAAGCCATCTCTAATCTTTATTCTACCTGAGAACCACAGGTATACTTTCAATCATACTTAAAATAAAACCTGAACTCTTAACACTGATTGGCAAAACCTTCCAAAATTCAACCCTACTTACTTCTCTGATTTTATCTCTCACCACTGTACCTTCATACACTCCATTCCTGCCATATGCCATAAAAATAATGCACTGAGATTATTTCAACCCAAGGGACTTTACACTAACTTTTCTCTTATTTGAAATAGTGTTGTTCTCCTTTTTTTTTTCCTTAACTGCACATTAATTGCTATTTTACACAACTTGACAGTAACACTTACCAACAATTATTTTTCCATCCAATTTCCCTGGTACTTACCATGTCAAATACTGTGTCTCCCCACTGTCTTTTGCTTAAATCTTATCTCAGAATGTAACTTCCATGTAATCAGGGTCTTCTATACTTGACTGTCACTACATACATGACTTCTAAGCCATCTTCAGCACATAGCAGGAGGTCCATATTAGTCTATGCCCCTTTACACACACACACACACACACACACACACACACACACGCACGCACACATACCACATCCTATTGTGTCTACAATTCATGATTCAGCTTTATGGGGAAGGAACAGACAAATAGAAATAAGAATTGAAAATTCAGCCCTGTAGGCACCACCCCGGAAGGGCATGGTATATGAGAACCCAGTAGGGGGAAGAAAAACATGATCACAGTCTTAAGGAATGTAGTGGGACGTTTCTTTCCCAAACAGCCCTGGGGCTGTCTTCCAAAGAAAGCAGGAAATCATCACAGAGAGACATTCCACTCTCTAGGTGGTCAAGCAAGTGTCTGGCACTCTTCTCAGCCCCTCCCCACCCACCTGAGACCTAGGTCACTTCATGTATTAAAAGCTCCAACCAGTACCGAATTTCTTTGCAATTTTTGTTTCCCTCAACAGTTTTCAGCAAAAATTTTAATGGAGTAGCATAAAAGAAGAGAAATATATTCCCAGTCAAGCAATGATTTCAGAAATACCAAGAGACAAGCAGTCAGAAAACACAAAATCAGGAAAAATAATGGAGGGAAATACATTCACTTAAATACAGACTTTTTTTCCTTTTTAAACTCTTCAGACCCTTATCCTTAGATCTTAGACCCCACCAGTACTAAGGGGACATCAATCAAATTTCCTTTTTAACTCCTGAAACAGAGGAACACATTGCTTCTATTAAATGAATCATTCTAGGTACGGATTGAAATCTTTCAGGAAGTATGACAATAGGTCTCACATCAGTTTTTCTTCTAGTCCCAATAAAACAAAGGGGATTTTCTGACATGTTTCCCTTTTACTACTTTAATGGACTACACCAAGAGGGGAAAAAACAATTTTTAAACAATATTAAATATTTGAAAGCAGGGTAGTGTTGCCAGTTTTTCAAGATTTGGGGAATAAATAAATAGTAAAAAGAGCAATTATTGAACATGTAAATATCATTTTCTATGGTTTTTGTACAAAATGCAAATACTCTCACATTTTACTTATGTTTTTCCATAAATTTATTGTCCTACATTCTTCTAGGAAAAGGAAGCATTTTATCAAAATGAGCAATATGAAAATAAGGTACTATTTTAATGGACATACTTGCAAATTTCCATTTTTTGTAATTTAAGTCATTCAAACACACCCTAAATACAAGAAATGGTGTTCAAGCATTTAATAAAAAGCATAAAGAAATCTTGATAAATTGTACTAAGCAACTAGATAGACAATGAGACTTTTTTCAGCAGCTACTCACTATGTTAAACTGATACTCCTTTTTCACTATTTACCTGTTTTCATTGTCTCTAATTACATAATTATACCTATTGTGGAAGGCAAAGCCAAATGCTTAAGTGGTAATATCAATAAAAATTACCTTCTTAAACAGACTCTTCAATATTCAGGATGTTAAATAGTATACTTACATCCATCATGGAGAAGAAATAAATATTTGTTTTAGATAGCCTTTGTTTGTCTCCTTTTTTTTATGACAGTTTTAATGCAGACGGAATCAAAACAGGTTTGCTGCTTATTAAGGGATCATCTGTTCCTAATGGTCAGTCTTCATCTTTCAAGCACAATCATCTTGTGTCATTACAGCTTGTTAGGGTGATAATATGAGTCCTGATGGAGTCTCCTGGGATGACATAAAACTAAGTTCTTAAACTGCACCTGCTGGGTCATATATTTAATCTGTGTGTCAAGACTCATTTCTGTTCATTCTATTGAGTAGTCTGCAATTTCATCAGGTTAGTAGTTAAGCAACATATAGTAAAAAGCAATGCTCACTCCTACAATGCTGTAAAGTATTTTTCCAAAGTTATTTAGACTACATGCTTACCAATACTAGATGCTTACTTTACCTCTGTTTAAATCAAAGCCAAGAGAACAGATTCTTCAAGAAGGGCAATGATGGCATAGAATCCAAGCCAAAAGTTAAAAGGAAAATCATATGGCTTACATAGTTTCAAAATATAATTTTAATTCTATAATTATATTAGCTTTCTCATTGACGAACACAACACCTAACACTCACAATTTAAAGGAAGGAAAGTTGAATTTAGATTCATGGTTTGAGGGAATTCAGTCCATAGTCAGCTGGCTACAAGGCAGAAAAATCATGACAAAAGGGTACGGTAGAGCAAAACTGCTTTGCTCATGGTGAAGGGGCAGCAGAGAAGGGGAACAGCCCCTGAAAGGAACTGACAAGGTGCCATAGACAGCACCCAAAGCCACACCTCCGCAACCTACAGAGACATAGCCAGGATGTGCTCTACTAATCTGCCAGGTGTTTCCTAATCCAGTGAAGTTGACAAATCAGGGTTAGCAATCACAAGAATCATTTTAGATTTTCAGAAAAGTTGCAAAAATAATACATGCAGTGAGTTCTCATGCAATCTGCATTCAGTTTTCACTAGTGTTGATATCCTTAATACATTCGTCATAACTAATAAGTCAACCTGTATACATTACTATTACATACAGTCCATACTTTACTCAGATTTTTCACTCTTTTTTTCTGTTTTGAGATCTTATCTAGTATATCAGACTACAAAGTCAGCATGTCTGCTTAGACTACTCTTGGTGATGACATTTTTTCAGACTTCCCTTTGTTTTGGTCACCTTGACAGTTTTCAGCAGTACTGCTCAGACATGTAGGAAATTGTTCCTCTGTTTGGAGCTGTCTGATGTCTCTCTCATGATTAAAGAGAATTTATGGGTTTGGAGGAGGAAGATCTCAAAAGGTAAATGCCACTTGTGTCATATCACATCATCACATCTTATCACATAGGACCAACATGACTTATTATTACTGCTAGCTAAGTCAGTGTGTCACAAGTTTTGTTTTGTTTTTTTTTTCATTGTAAAGCTGCTTTTCCCTCTGCTTTTCACACTGCTCTTTGGAATGAAATTATTATGTTAGGTCCATATCTAAGGAAGGTGGAGTTATGCTCCACTTCTCAGGACACTAGTATATGTTATTTGGCATTTTTCTGCACAGAAAAAGTCATCTATTTGCATCATATTTATTGTGCATTGAATTTATTTATTTATATCATTATAGGCTCATAGACATTCATTTTATGATACTCAGTTCAATACTATGTTGTGTTTTGTTTTGTTTTGTTTTGTTGCTCAAATTGTTCCATTGAGTGCTTTTTTCCTTTGGTTCCTGTGTCTCTTTGACATAAACCTCATATTATTTTTTGAGTAATTCTTAACTCTCTGATACTAAAATATGCTCCAGTTTCATATTTTATATTTTTTGCTAGAAATCAGCTATTTCTCCAAGGACACCACCCACTTCCTTTTATGGAGAATTGCATTTAAACACAATGGTTTATATTTTAAACAGCGTCCAAGTTTGATTTTCTTAAACTGACTTTGGGCAGAGGATTCCCATTTTATTTGTATAGTTTATTAAGACTCTGAAAATGTATGGGCTAAATGCTAAAGGTTTAGACCTAGTTTCAACTTCAAAGCAAAGCCCAGTCTACGTTCAGCATTCAACCTTCCTTCCCCTTTCCTCTTTCCCCAAAATGGTGCCTCCATCTTCCTCACACTTTGCCTTTAAAGTTCTTTTCTTAAGAAGTTTCTAATCCCATCTTCTACAACTAAGAGTCTCCCAAGCATACTACTCTGCTTCCTTTCTCATTCCCACCCATGACAAAGTTCAGAGGTTCCATCCGCCTCCCCGTCAGTACTTCCCATCTGCTGTATCTCAGAACACTGGGAGCCATTCATACATATGCCCAAGAAAAAAAAAACACATACCTAAAAGTTTAGACAGTGAAGACTGAGAATGAGAAGTGATTTGAGTGTAAAGATCTCTTCAACACAATCATAGTCAGTTTTTAACCACAGAGTAGGAGAAGATATGATGATAAGAATTGTATGACCACTCAACAAACTCAAGTGATAGGTGAGACATTTATGGCATGTCCTTGGAACCTTCAGTAGAATATCTTCATGGGCTTGGGACCTGTGCAATAACATAGGAATCATGCTGATAAATGCCTTGCACTTGTTTTAATATTTCTGTGGTGCTGTATTGAAATTCTCAATAATTTTTCAACAGAAGGTCCTACATTTTCATTTTTTAACTAGCTGGCAAATTACATAGACAGCTCTAGCCTCTGGTCAGTCATTACCTTGAGAGTTCAGACCCAGTCTTCAGGAAAATGAGGTACATCAGGACTCCACATACACTTCCAGAATTCATAATATTCTGATTATAATTTGTATCAATAACAGTATCAACTTTCATTTATGTAGTGCCCAATAAGTGCTAGCCACTTAATTAAGTACCATACTAGAACAAGGCATGGACTTTCCCAGATTCATTCAGCCCTGCTAGCTCCCTGGGCCTTTGCTTGCTCAATAAAAAATCTAGCCTCCATTGACAAAGTCAGATGTCAACCTCCCATGGGTTAAGATGGAGCTCTGACATAGATGCAGCAGCTCCAAAAGCAAGGTCCAGGCAAGCCAGACTCATCTAGGCACTGGTTTCTCACACCACTTCTGGGCTCAAAAGGAGAACCACAAGATATGGGATCTATCCACCCCAGGGCCAGCCAGGAGGAACCTGGTGACACCATTCAAAGTGCAATGGAGTTAATACTTCATGACCTGAAGATTAACAAATGACAAGCAGGACATCAGAGGAGAATAATGTTATTGTTATTGTTAATATTATGAGGAATCACCTCAGAGAGATTGCGCTTGCCCACATTCATACAACTAGCAAGAGTTAGACTGCAAACCCAGGCCTTTTTGGCTCTAAAGTCTACCTTCCTAACCACAATGGTATATAATTTCATGTGTCCTGGAAATAGGTTGTTAGTTTAGTAAGGTGATCACAGTGAGGCTGTGATCCCCAAGGAATTAAACTGGATTAGACACTATTTCCTAAGTATTTGCAGTGTATGAGAAATCATTCAAAAGTTTCTGCATTACTGAATCCTCATATTAATCTTATGAAGGACCTCTCATTATACCTGTTTTACAGATGAGGCACAAAGGTTTGTGACTTGCCAGAGGTCTTGTAGTCACTGTGTGGCTCAGCCAGAAATGAACTCTTGTCTGTCCACAGAGACCATGCTCTGACTATAAAGCCATCATGTGCTTTCCCGGGATGAGTGAAGGGTGCAATTATGACACGTGAACAGCCACCCAACAGAAGCACCCTCCTTTGTACCTGGGGAATTCTTGGGAGAAGGACAGACAGTACTTTCACTCTGGCCATATAGGCCAGTCCTCAGGTAGATTGATACATGGACCTAGCAGCAAGTGTTTATCATACACTTGGCATCAATAAGTGGAAGTTGAAGAAGAGTTTAAAGTAATTTCAGAAAGAAAATCATGATTTTTTTACAGGGTGAGGGGTATTATGGGTGGAGAAACGGTACATCTAAAGTTGACTTGTGTAAATCATTTGGAGAAGTAAATCATGCTACATAAGAACTCTGCAATTATGGGATACACAAATAAGAGTAACATTAGGGTTTAACTTTAACTTGATCTTTAAAATAATCCCAGGGAACTTTTCTTAAAAGGAAGTTATGGGAACAAAAAACTCTCAAGCATGAGAAAGTCTGCAGCTCTAAAGAGTCACAGACTATAGCTGTGGGATAAACTATGAGACTGATTCACAGAAAGCTGGGGAGCACAGTAACTGAAGTGCATGCTGGATCCTACAGTGAGGAGCCTACATGTGAGTCATGACCCCACGATCTCAGCTCTGTAGACTTGCCCAGGCTACTCATCTCTCCAAGTCTTGTATTTTTCTTTTACACGATTACTTAATTATCTATCACACAGGTGCAACTGTCATGAAGAGTAATTAAATTAATTGCATGATGTACTTAGCAACGCCTGCCAGAGTAAGTATTCCATAAATGTTAACTATTGTTCTTTAGCCATAAATGAAGTATGTGAGACACAGGAAGATCATGTGATTTACCCAAGTGATTGTTTAAAATTAATGTCTTTCACTCTGGGTTTCCATTTCTAGACAGTGGAATATATAAAGATTTGTTAAAATATAGTCTCTGAATTAAAGGAGGAGCAAAATGAGTATGATATAGGAAGAATAAATTTTTTTATGGAATTCAGCTTAAAATTCCAGAACTGCTCCTTATAGCTATTTGCTCTGGGCCAGGTGTTTGTTTTTTCATTCTTTAACTTATAAACTACATTAAGTGGATTACTGTATCTCTCATGTACATATAGCCAAGTATGCAGCAGATGTTCAATCAATGTTTTTTTTTCTTTTTGAAAAAAAATAAAATTGAGTCCATGTCATGACAACCTTCCCCAGCTTCTCCCCTTGCGAGAAAGAGAGTGAGAAGGAAATACTGTAAAATATAGAGTATGTACTTAAAACTTGTTCTGAAGCTATTTTGTAGGATTGTGTAATCTCTTAGAATAATAGAAAGTACTCTCAGATGTCACAAAAGCACGGCTGGTTACAACACCCTTATATAAGGAGCTCTTCTCAGTAAATCACAAGGGAAGGCTGCCAGAGGTGCAGGGCACGACTGCCCTGTAAGCAGTCACGGCTTCGTACTGCCCCCTCCAAGAGCATCACAGCAAATGTCAATACCTTAGTTACAAAGAAGTGGTAGCGATAAGATTTCAGACTAATATACTCAAATATTAACCTAAAAGTGTTATTGAACAGTGACCTACTACTTTGCATTTATCCACAGCAATTGAGAAATGCACTGGCAAATGACAATCATATAATTCCAAAAAATTTATTTTGCTGTTTACTGCCTTTTCCCCTTCAATCATTTTTAAGTGCTGCTAACAAGAGAAAAAAACTGGACTAATTTTCACTTCCACCTCCAACTCTTTCCCTTCCCTTTCCTCTTTTGAAAACATTCACAAGCAACAAAGCAGGCCCATACAAA
Source organism: Dasyprocta punctata (assembly GCA_004363535.1). Lineage (NCBI taxonomy): Eukaryota > Metazoa > Chordata > Mammalia > Rodentia > Dasyproctidae > Dasyprocta > Dasyprocta punctata. Next base: position 105,378 of record RJWM01001333.1, on the reverse strand, counting down.
GAAAATAAGAGGCAAGAAGCAGAGAATGAGTAGCCAGACTACATACCTAGACCTGGGAGAGTGTAACACTGGAAATTTTAGCTACGTGTCATCATTGGCTGGTTCACTAACCAAGAAAAGAGAAAATTACTGTTTGAGGGAAGTTTTTGACATTTTTTTGTTTCTCTCATGCAACATCTTTCTCTTACATAGCTGTTTTTCCTGGCCAGGAGGTGTTTCTTTATCCTCTGTTAACCCAAAGTTTGATCTGTACTATTCTTGTTCTCACAAGGATTTTAAGTTTATTATGTAAAACATTTCCAAATATCCACTGAAAAGAGGAAGATGGTCTATTAAAGGAAACTCATAATATCATGGGACAAGTCACAAGCGGCATCCTGAGCATTCGTGGGCTCTAGGTCATTTAAGTCTCTAAGGCTGATGAGGGAGATGCAAAGAAAAATATGGGTCATCTGACAAAAGAAATCAAAAAACAAAACTAGTGATCCATGTAATGTGCCTGCTTTACAACAGAATGAACCTCAAGGCCCCTTAAATTGGAAGCATCTGGTGAACATTGCTTCTAGGTGTTTTGGTAGCTTTTGGAATTCTGAAGAGGGGCGTGTGTGTGTGTGTGTGTGTGTGTGTGTATTCATAAGCTACTTGTGTCTCATTTGTGATGATTATTCTGAAAGTGCCAGTCTTTATGTTTGAATAATAAGTACTTCCAGAGGCTTGAAAAGCAAAGGCTTTTATTTTTTTAGGGCATTTTTTGTAAAAGAAATGCATGTAAAGTAGATTATTTTGGGAATACAGCAATCTTAATGACTAAGTTGTGACAATGAAAACACTGTATAAGAAGTTTTCAAAGTTAGTATTTCCTGTTCCAATTTTTCTTTTTTCGCATTTTACCTTCAACTCATTTTATCTTTGTGCTAAGTAAATCACCAAATTAAGAAGTCAAATAATGTTTACATCACTCAAAGTCATCTTTAAGTATTAACGTTGCCTTGTTTTTCAAACATAATAATACAACATAATAATAACAAGAAAAAAGAAAGAAGATATGTGAATGAAAGCCATAGGGAAAATGGGTGGCACATGGCCATTTAAGTGAAACACTGAATATAACAAAAATGCTCACAAAGCACTTTCATATACATTATTTCACACCAACTGGTTGTAGTGGAGAATATCTTTTTCTCAAAGATGAGAAGGAGGCTTAGACAAGAGTGTTATCTGCCTAAGATCATACAGCTAACATACAAATAGTAGAACTGGTATATAACCTCTAACATCATCATCTTCATTGTCATCATCTTTGACCTGCTATTGGATCATCAGTTTATCTCTGAGTACATGACTAACAGCTGTACCATTCCCTTGCCCAGGATTTTCAGACATCACAGCTAAAAACTCAAGTACTACTTCATCCAGTGGAAATATTACCAGGAAGGAAGAAGATATTTTTGAAATAGGGAAAAATATATTATTATTTCTTTTTTGACTACGTATTATGTGTACGAACCTAAGCTCTGTGGCTAGATAATAAGGCATTAACAATTCAAGATCACTCACAATGTGTATGGAGATTGTTTGAAAAATAAAATAACCACAACAATAGTGATATAGCACTCTGATGTGTCAGGCCTCTCCTTTGTGCTTTATACCCTATGGGAGATAAGAACCAAGACTATCTTTTTGTTTTACAAGTGAGGAAATTGAGACAACAAAGTTCAATAACTTGTGTAGTCACAAGGCTAGTAAACAGCAGTACCCTGGAATAGCCTGTCTTTAAGTCTCTCTGGAGCAACATACCATATAATTTTATGTCTGTGTGTTTAAAAATGATAATTCTAAGCAATTTTACTATCAGCTCATTACTTTAACTATCTTCACCCATTTTATTGGTAAAAAATTCATTCAATTCTAACTTGTGTCCTTGAATTTTAACTGATAAATTCTTAAAAATTACTTAAAAGTGGAATTTCCATTTAAAAATATTTGTTGTATTTTATTAATCATTAAAGTAAATGGCAATCTCAGTTTAAAAAAATACTAAAACATTATAGAAATATATGAAGGAAACAGTTACAATGCTTTGTAAGTTTAGCTTCCCATCCATGTAGATAATAACCAACTCACTTTAAACCATCACGATTATAAATAACTCACCTAGAATTCAAGTCCTAAACTTTCAGCAATGCACACTTACAAGGCTTTTGCAGCAACCACAGTGAGTAGCATCCAGATGAATCCCATCAGTGCAATGAGGGCTCCACTGAAGGCTTCCATTACCTTCATCCCTCAGCCTACTCTGAAGTCCAGAGGACCCTCAGACTGCAGGTCAGCATCAAGAGAACTGGGTCAGGTAACCTGGTAGTCATTTCACTTGTACTAAGAGGAAAGGGAAGAGATCAAATATGAGAACTTACATGGACCAAAGGGAAGAAAGAGAAAGGAAGACAGCAGGCAACCCAAGAGAGAATGCCCACATGCCTTTCAAAGCAAACCTAGAAAGTCATTTTCTCTTTTTGTTGGGAATGTGGCCCAAAGGAGAAATCACCAACATATTTGGGAGAGATTAAATTTGCCCAATACATATTCATTGTCACCTACAATATTTCAGGTACTGTGCTAGGAATATAAAGATGAGCTAACTAAACATGTTTTCTGACTCATAATGCTTATGGTGGGAAGACAGATAACAAGTAATCACATGAATGTTATATAAAATTAAAATTGTAATAATTGTTAAGAAAGAAAGTTATAGAGTCATGTGTTGAAAAAGATCTCACATAAATGACTAATTTTGGGGGTGCAGTGAGTAGGCGGGAAGTGACACATTGCTTTCAAGACAAACTTTATTCAATCCTTTATGTAATTTAGTAAATAAAGGGGAGAATGGTGTATGTGGTATGGACCACCCAGTTAGAGAAAAACACGACAGATCTGTGACAGGCTTGATTTTATGGATCCAGGGCCAAAAGCAATGCTGGGCATGTTTGAATTTACCCATCCTTCAGCTACAGGTTTTTGGTCCTGATAAATAGCAATGCAGAGAGGGATCAAAGGATGGAAAATGCATGGCAAATAAGGTTTGGATCAAACAATTTAAAAAGTTGATATGCTTTGCATAACATCAGAGAACAAGATGAAGGTGCTAGTACTGAAATGACAGTTCATGAAATCATGTACTGCTATGAAAACCACAAGACTAACAAGGTGACTTCTAGGGTTTATACCTGATACAAGGAAATTTATGGAAAAGAGGTCAGTAAAGCAGCCAGCACTAGATCGACAACTCAAAACTCCAACAAGTGATTTCTTGCCTAAAGAAAAACCTTACCATTTATGATGCTAAGACTCTATCTACTGAAGGAAAAAAAATTGACATCTTTATGTAGCAATGGTTTTGAAAGATTATGATATATGTAAATTCATCTGTGAATTATTAGTTCCTTGGACTATTCCCAGTCATTTGAGTTCATTTCAGAGAGTTTTAAATTGTACAGGGTAGGCATGCTCCATTTGCAGATATTTTAATTATTTAAAAGCTAGCATCAAATTGTTGGACAGGACAATATTTTACAATTTCAAATTTTTCTGTAGGAAAGTATGTTTTTTGCTTCTGCCTGAGATTTCTACTCTGGCATATGAATGCCTTGTAGATAAATCTGCAACCTTTGTAAAATTTCATATCATTGAGTAAGAGTCTATAACTTTCATTAGATTTTCAGATGAGTTTTTGATTCAAAATATGTAGAATGAAGGACAACATCATTTATAATTTTGGGGACTTTCCTAGGAGATATATTCTCTTGTAAGTATGAACTTTTTGAGTATAATTATGTAGAAGTAAATTTTTTCCATGCTGAAATATGTTTGTATGCATATGCACACCAGAAAGTCATACGTGAGTATATGTCTAGGTAGGTACATGTATAAAAACATATTGATATAAGCAGGAAGAAGTCCAAATTAAATGTATCTATTTATGTCATATAAAGTATTAGATAGCATATTTGATTTCATTACTATTGACAGATATCTCAATAGTTATAAACATCTGAAGAGTAGAAACTACAATCCACTTATCTGTTAACACCTCGCCCAACACACAGTAGTTAATAAAATAGCTGTTGCAATAAATTGCCCAGGAAACTCACTCTAAAATAATGTACTTAAGAGACAATGCACTCCTATTCAATATAGTTCTGGAAACATTAGCCAGAGCAATTAGACTAGAGAAAAAAATAAAAGGAGTAAAAACAGGAAAGGAAGAAATTAAATTATCGTTATTTGCAGGTGACATGATACTCTACATAAAAGTCCTCCAAAATGCCACCAAAAATTTTGAAGATTTGATATCCAAATTGAGTAGTGTAGCACGATATAAAATAGACACTGAAAAGTCAACAGCATTCCTGTAAACAAGCAACAAATTCATAGAGAGAAATTAAGGAAAGCACATCCTCATGATAACATCCAAAAAAATGAAATACTTAGGAATCAATTTAACGAAGGAAGTGAAAGATCTATTCAGTGAAAATTACAGTATCCTAAAAAAGGAGACTAAAGAGGATATCAGAAAATGGAAAGATTTCTCTTGCTCATGGATAGGAAGAAGCAACATAGTGAAAATGGCCATACTTCCAAAACTGCTATCCAGATTTAATGCAGTCCTGATCAAAATATCATTAACATACCTCACAGATGTAGAGGAAACACTCCTAAAATTCATTTGGAACCAGAATGCATAAGCAATGCCGAGAAACAAAGACAAGTCAGAGGATGTCACGATCCCAGACCTAAAATTATACCATGAAGCTACTGGGATAAAAGCAACATGGTATTGGAAACAAAACAAAAACAACAACAACAAAAAAACCAGCCTCAGGATCAGTGGAACAAAATAAAAGATGCACATACATCCCCAAACATACTCAGTCATCTTATCTTTGACAAAGGAGCCAGACAGTTTCACTGGAAGAAAGAAAGTCTTTTTAATAAATGGTGCTGGTAAAACTGGCTTTCCACATAAGAAAGACTAAAACTAGACCCATGTCTATTACCATGCACTAAACTAAAGTCCAAATGAATCGAAGATCTAAATATTAAAATAGAAACACTAAATCTATTGGAAGAGAAAGTAGAAACCTTGACATAGGGGTAGGCAGAGAGTTCATGAACAAAACCCAAACTGCATGGGAACTACTTCAAAGAATCAACAACTGGAATCTTATCTTATTAAAAAGTTTTTGCACATCAAAAGAAATCATCAACAGAGTGAAAATAAAACCCACAGAATGGGGAAAAGTTTTAGCCAACTGTCCCTCAGACAAAGAATTTATATCTAGACTATAAAAAGAACTGAAAAAAAATCAGGCCTCCGAATTCAAAAACCCAATCCAAAAATGGGCATCTGAGGTGAATTTGCACTTCTGAGATGAAGAAATACAAATGGAAAATAAATATATGAAAAAATGTTCAACATTATTAGTTATTTGAGAAATGCAAATTAAAACAACACTGAATTCATCTCACCCCAGAAAGAATGACTATCATCAAAAAATCAACTGATAACAAATGCTGGTGGGTCTGTTGGAAAAAAAGGAACCCCTCTCCACTGTTGATGGGAGCACAGACTGGTACAACCACTGTGGAAATCAGTATGGCATTTCCTTGAAAACTAGGATTAGAGGTTCCATTAGACTCAGCTATTTCTCTTCTGGGTATTTTCCCAGAAGAATTAAAAATATAATATCACAAAAATATATGTGTGTCCATGTTTATAGCAACACAATTTGTAACAGCTAAATCTTAGAAGCAACCCACATGCCCATCAACTGAGGATTAGATAAAAAAAAGTTGTGGTATTTTTATATAAGGGAGTACTACTCAGTCATAAAGAAAGATTAACTGTAGTCTTTTGTAGGTAAATGGATGCAACTCAAGACCATACTCATAAGTGAAATTAATCAGAAATTAATTGTGTGTATATAAATATATAATTGTATAAAATATATATACAAGATAGTTAAGATAATTATACAACTAGCTTTTATCTGTTCCTTGAAAAGAATGTTTTGTGCTAATATTGTTTGGACAAGATATCATGCCTATGTCTTGTACCTGAAGACAACAATACACAATGTATCAACTATTGTAACTGTCCTACTAACCTATTTTGAAACTCAGTTTCACTGTTTCTTTTTTTCTCTTTAAAAAAAAAAAAGAAAAAATGGAGTTGGACCTTGATACTTTAATTATACTATGGGAAATACATAAGAACTCAGGGAACATTATTTGTTTAGGGAAGTTTTAATGTTTAACTTTATTGAAATATATTCATAAAGATATAACCTGGATCTTTTGTTTTTAAAAGACAGATAATAGGAAACAAGGAGATAGATCTTTTGCAAATGGGTGAAGGAGGAAGCGAGGAGAGGGGAAGGGAACCTAAAACAAATTAAGGTGTGGTATGTACATATACTGACTCCCCATGATAAAATAACCATTACTTATTGCAAAAAAAAGTACTAATAAAAGTAAAAACTTAGAAAGAAGCAAAAAATGTTCTTTTAGTCAACTACATAATACAACTGGGAGAACCAGGAGGTCTGTCACAATGTGCACACCACAATCCACCCATTCCTTTCCAGTGAATTCTACACATAAGGTTTAAAGCAAATAAAGGTTTTCCACAAGATTTAAATGAGAAGTAGGATGAAAGATGCCCTAAAAAGGAGATATGCTCTGCAGAGAAAGATTGACCACCTCCATGTCAGAGTTTCACTGCTCCTTCTTATCTTGTTATCTGCCTTCTTTATTCTATACCTGGGCCTCCGATTCCTTCCTCTAGATACTACTGAGCACCAGAAATAAAATGCAAAGAAATTTATTATATTAAATCCACACCAAACTTTTATATTTTAAAAAATATATATATTTGCACACTTGAAAGATATCTTTGTCACTTTCCTGATTGCTGGGACAGATTACCCAACATCCATCCAAAACTTCAAGGAGCAGAGTTATTCTGGCTCATGATTTTAGTCCTTGGTCAGCTGTCTCCTTTGCAGAGAGGCCTGGTGGAAGGGCCTGGATGACAGATAGCTGCTCACATCACAGCAGTCAGGAAGAAAAGAGAGAAAGAAGACCGGTCCAGGTTATGCCTCCAGCCTCCACCAAACCAGGCCCCACCTCCTAACAGCAAGTCAGCTATAGTGCCCCAATGGTCCCAGCCCTACCTATGAGAAACTGGCTTTTGGGGGCTATTCATGATCTAAACCATCACAGAAAAGAAGATTAAGTTTTATGGGCATTACTAACCATCATTCAACTAAAGGAACAAGAACAGTGGTTTAAAAATAATCTAAAATGTTTGTTTTCCTTGATATTTACATTATTATCAATACATTAATAAACCATAAAACTGATTTATCCTCCATAACTGTGTAGGTTTTGGTATACGATAGATAGGGTCTGCTGGGGAATTCAAGAAGAAAGAGCTCACAACTGAGTGGTCCAAGAAGGAGGGAGGAGAGAAAGGCAATACTGTCAGCATCAGAGGGAAAGCCAAGCCTTCCTTCACTTACCACCAATGGAGAGACAATGTTCTATTATGCAGTGTACTTGCAATCCATGTTGGCCGAATGAGTGCATAGAAAAGGTAGAGGCTGAGCATGAAAAACAATACAATTTAAATCTGAGAGATAGGAACATGCATGCTATTAACAACCCATCTAGCACAGAAGGAGCAAATAAAAAAGGATTAGGAGATGAGCTAAAAATGTTGATGCCCTACCTCTGAACATCCATGTATCCTATGATACCTTCACAACACTGCTTTTTGATGTTTTGCTTGTCTGTTTTTTCTTTTAACAAGTGAACTGTGATTTGAGGGAAAGGATTGTGATCGCTCTCTGTGAAAGGAATGGCCCAGCAAGGTATCAATAAACCTATGCTGAATTAGTGAATTAATGAATCAATTTATATTACCTTGTATAATATTTGCAAAAATGGTGCACCTTGATGTAAAACCAAGTAGTGAGAATTTCATATTTAAGGTAACAGATAATTAAAATGTTTGATATGATCTAAATGGCGAGAATCTAGAGACACCAATGTGGTAGCATAGATAAGACTTGGAAGCTTGAGATAATGATAGTGGATATGGACAGAAATCGACCTATGAATGAGAAAGATATTGCAAATAACTCCAAATGTACATTGAAATGGATGCCATGCTCCCAAAACCACTAACATTTCGTTATATTGATCTGTTTTCAATTATACCTGCGTTATTAAAATATTCATTGCCACTTTAAGTTTAAAATACTCTTGACTTGTACATTTCACTGTCTAGACCTTCTACTCTCCAGAGTACTATCATCAGGGCATATTTACACTATCTTCCACTATGTCTTTGAAATCTGACAAGCGCATCACAATTTTATTCAGAAGGAAACAGGAAACAGCCCCACTACCTAACTTGGTAATATCAGTTGCTTCTGTCAACACAAGCATTAACAAATAAAGGGAAAATAGATCAAATCTTATCAGCAGACCTTGTTTTAGAATGGAATAAACAGAATCTTCCAAACTTAACTCACCTTAAAATTTTGATATAGGAAGACAATACTATTTTAAAATAGATATAGGTTATGAGTATCAAAATATTTTAAAACAGCTTTAACTGAAGTGGGTTTTGAAGAACCCACTCAACAACTTCTTTACCTTTACAAAAAGGGTATTTACATTGACTCTAAACTTGACCAAGAGAGAAGGAAGGAAGGTGAGAGAAGAAAAATAGAAAGAATTAAGATTTTTTTATGCATGTGTACCAATTCCCCATGATGAATGTAATCATTATGTACTGAAAATATGTACTGATAAAAATAAAAAACTGACTAAATAAAAATACAGTTATCAAGGTTTAAGAAACAGAAAAACTATCAATTTTGTTTTTTATACACTTTACCATACAAGACATGTTTTTTAATAAATCTAGATTTATTGAATTCTATAAGAGCTTTTTTAGGGAATCCATCTATTAGCAAATATACATTTATTGAGCATTAATTATGTGCCAGGAACTGAATTAAACATTTGTGTGTAATTATTTTTATTTAGACCTCAGAGCAACTTTAGGAAGCATTTTTATTCTCATTTTACAGGTGGAAAATGAAGCTCAATAAATCAAATTATTTGCTTAAGATCACAATTTATAACTGATTAAAAAATCCATAATAGTGAAAAAGGACAAACATTTTTAACCACTGAGTGGTGGTACATGCCTGTAATCCCAGCACTCAGGAGTCTGAAGCAGGAAGATCACTGTGAATTTGAGGCCATCCTGGGCTACACAGTGAGCTCAAGCTGGCCTCATAGTGAAACCCTGTCTCAAAAAAAATTTTTTTAATCCAAAATCCTAGTTAGAATACTGATCCCTTTTATTAACAACAGTGAGTCCCTGGACAATTCATTCACATCCTGAGTCCCAGGTTCCTCATCGAAAACTTGTAAGCAGCATAGTCTCACGACTAGGGTAAGAACTCTGGAGACACAATGTCTTGGTCTGAACCCAAATGCTACCACTCACCAGGCATGTTAGCTCAGACAAGCTACCTGATTTCATATTTGAATTTCCTCATCTTAAAAATGTGGATTGCAATATTCATGAGGACCATCTTACAAGAGTGTTATACAGAGTCCATGGATTAATAAAATACTTAAAACTGCACCTGGTACACAGTGTTCTATCTTCCTACATATTAGCTATTAAAATAGTAATGACTACCTCCCCAGATTGTTACAAAACAAAAAGAAAGGAACACGTGAAATCATTGAGTTCACACAAATGAAGACTGAGAGAGTGTGAATCACAAAGTGTAATGGTTTCAGTTCTATTGATAATGAGACTAAGAAGTAATAAAAGACAGTAACAAAAGCTGTACTGCTTACAGAAATTGTCAAATAAATAACTGTAGGCATGCAGTTCTCTGTTAGATAATGCCCAAGTAAGTTGATCAACTTTCACCTGGTCAAGTTAAAATTCTGTTTTTATCTATGGTCTAGGTTTTGATTAGGCAAACAGTGGCTGACACAAGTGCCCCACACCCCAAGGTAACTATGCAGGGTTGGTACTGCTGTGTTAGGTCATCAGGGGCTTACCAGCTGGGCCATCATAGTTTTGGGATAAGTATTCTGATTATGGTTGGTGTTTGTCAATGAGAGGACTCTAGCACCTTCATTCCTTAAAGTGTGGTATGTCAGCTCAGATGAGATCATGAGTAATATGTCATAGCAAGGTTTTTGAGGCACTCTGGGTTTGTTGCACTAAAGCCAGTTTCTTCCAGTCTAAACCTTGGATGTTTAACAAAACAAGACTGTACAATCAAGAGGATTGCCAGGACTAACTGTCACCAGCTTCCTCTTACCATACTGTCATATTTGATTTGCTTTGGAAGTCTGCTTAAATTTAATAAAAGAGCTTCAGTATTTGCCCAACTAGTCAGGAGGCTCAAGAATTTAATAGTTCAATGAGCATTTCTACTTACTGACCAAAAATTACTGTATGCCTCACAGTTCACATGGTTTAGTTCTAGGTCCTAACACTCAGTGACCTTACAACAGATGAATCCTTAATCTCTTTCTCTCTGAATAGCATTCATTAGATGAAGAAACTGAAGCTCAGAGAGGTTAAATGATGTGCCCAAAATCACAATGCTAATAAAAACTAGACTTGTGATACCAATCCAATCCTAGTCTCATTTTAATAAAATGTGGGCAGAAAAGGTCAAATGTCTTATCATAATAGCAGGATGTCACTCTTGGTCTTCTTGTGAGGGCATTTGTAACCCCCACTATTTGCTTTCTTTTCTTCGTCTTTTCTTTTTGAACACCACCCCCCCTTACTCTTGAAAACTTCACTATTTTATAGCCTATAGATTATAGCTTGGGTGCTTAGCTAGCAGTTAGCCTTCTTACAGCAACTGAACTTTGGTCAATCTCCCGAAAGGCCTCCTCCCACTTCACTGGCCATGAACTATGGAAAAGGGAACAAACTATTTTATCTCAAGATGAACAAACTGCCTGATGTCCACCTCCTGTGGGTCAATTAACCAAATGTGTAAGAAGCTCTTGCAACATTCCAAAGTGATGATGATGTTGTAAGAAATGATATCCATGACCACCCTCTGACTTTATGAACTTGCACATGAGTATAAAAAGAAAGGGGAACAAAAGATCAGAGTCGGCAGCCTCAACCACCTGAATTGGCCTCTGACCCTACAGTTCCAAGTAAAGTCTCATTTCTTGACTCTCAGTTTCCCATGGATGACTTTCTTGAGTGGGACATTACATTCTGAGGTGATCTTGTGCTGTCAGAAGGCTAATCTCACCTCTGAATGTTCATCCATATCCTAAACTAAAAACCAAGTCTAGGATCAGACTTTTGTATTGTTCCATTTGTCTGCTTGTGTTTTGTTTGTGTTTACCTAACTACCACAATACATTTCCAAAAGCAGTTCTATTAGTACAAATTTACGTTCTTTCATCAGTATATTTATTCATCAAATAAATCTATTTAGTTCACTCTCAAGTATTAAAAAAACCTTCAGTGAAGTGACGAGTCAGCCAAGTACAGAAAAATCACTGATAATACAATATTTTTAAGTCAGAGAAGTTGGTGTACTTATTTGGCAAGCACAAAGGAAGCCAGACCTCCTCAGAAGTTAAGGCAATTAAGCCAGGCTGCTGGAGTGGCCTCATAAGAGTCTTGGGCTGCCCAAGTCTGTATATGTCCAGACTAAATAATGAGGAGAAACGAGTTTGTTAGGACTTACACAAGTATCACTGCTGAACCATTTGAAGGGGAAGAGAGAAGGAAAACCGGTTGTCAAGTCTTAACAGTTCAATGGCAGGACAGAAGTAGGGTAACTGATATGGACAAGAGCCCCTCTCTTTTGGGGACACTCTAAATGGAAGAACTACAAAATGAACCAAAGAGGCAGAAGCTAACAGAAAAACATTAAACTGATGTAGGGGCCTGGGTTTCTCTCCATAGATTGAGTTGTTCCAATTATCCCTTGTTGCTAGGTGCTGCCTTTGAATGGGTCACCCATAGTTTACTTCAGATTCATCATCTTGGGATGGATCTTGTGCTGGGTTATTGTAAAGTCAATGTGATCAACGTAGAAGCTACATTTTCCAGAAGAACTATTTCCATGACTGATTCGAGATTAGCACTTACTGAAAGAACATGAGATTTAATACACAGAAGTGTGTTGGAAGCAGCTGAAGCTGGAGGTCGATCATATGTGCAGGGCTGGAGTGAGGCCATCGGGAGAACAAAGAGCACCACATGAACAAGCCACTCCAGCCCAAAGAACACCAGCCCCAAGGCAGTCCAAGCAATGTGTTGCTAGGCAAAGAGGTGTCACGTGATGTTACCTTGCTAAATGTATAAATAAATCCCCCATGGTGGTTGAGCCATTCCTTTCCTCCCACCTAGAGGACTTCACCTGATCCCAGCTTTCTGTGTCTTGTCTTTATTTCTTCACCCTTCATGGCCCTCACCCCAGGAGGTTTGAAAGCTGTGCATGTCACAGCAGAAATGAAGTAGCTGCTATTGTTCTCCAAATGTCTTTGCAGTCAGACTGGCAAACAGATAGGGATGCCCAGCAGATTTCAGTGTGCCCTTTCTCTCCTCCACTTCATGTCTAACTCTTCTTCCAGAACACTACACCTGCTGCTTAACAGAGCCCCCATGCCCAATTTCAGATGCCTAGATAAAAATTCACAGAGATGGTGGGCACATAGAATCAACAACTCCCCCATAGACTTCACCATGAAGTGCCCTTCGTGTTCCCATTTCAAAGACAGGGAACTCTTGACTTTTCATACTTTCCTTGCATTGCATCTTGTCTACTTGCACAAGTGCTTCAGGAAGTCTGGTTAGTACCTCTTTATTCTGATCTTCAACTCCTCCTTCAGGACCCTTGCTTTCCTAGCTCTTCCTACAATTGTATAAGGTCTTTCATTCCATGTACTCATGATGATTTTGCTTCCTTAACCAATAAAGTCTTTCCTCATCTAAAGAGGCCCATTTCTCATCTAGGGTATAGCTAGGTCTCCACTGGTCCAGCAAATGCCCTTGTCTGGCTTAATATCCCTCCTATGTTCATAGAGAGGAAGGAAAACCCTGAAAGCTGAAAAGAAGCTGAATTTCCTCCATTGGTTTAGTAAGAAATTTCTGACTCACCCTATAATACACACAGATCTCCGATGATAGAATGCCCTATATTGACCTGAATGACCTCAGCAGCCGAGGGGAGCCTTGGCTGTCCCTCCCCCCAACCAGGATGACCTTGGCTGACAAGGGGAACCTTGACTGCCCCTCCCCCACACTCAAAAGACCTCAGCAGCTGACCTGAGACACAACTGCCCATCTCCTGCACCTGGTCGACCTCAGGAGCCAAGAGGAGGCTTGGCCACCACTCCCACACATCTGAAAGACCTCAGCAACCAAGGGGAGCCTTGGCCACCCTTTCCCTACACCCAAAACATCTTTCAGCAACACTTTCCACCACCTGCAGCACCTTGGTGGGCTTGTGGGAGCCTTGGCAACCCCTTCCCCTATGCAGAGGACCTTAGTAGGTGGGTGAGAGCATGGTGAGTTCTCCCCCAAGCAGAGGACTTCAGTGGGTCAATAGGAGCCTCAGTGAACCCTTCCCTCACCCAGAGGAATTTGGCAAGCTGGTGAGAATGCAAGTGAGTCCTTCTGCCATAAAGAGAAATCCGGGTGGACTGGCCAGTGTGCTGGAAGAAACTGACTGGGCCTGCAAGACCCCCAGTGACATAGTAGGATCCTGGCTGGGTTGCACAACATGGATAGGTGGGTCTGGTGGCCTGGAACAGTCTGAAGCCTCAGTGACAATATGAGTGAAGAGTTGGTTCACATGAGTACTCCTAGGCTAGTCAGCCTAGGAAGAATATGGAACTCACCCAACTGGCTCTGCAGGAGGAATTCAAGTGACTGCCCCCTCTCCTACACTGCAGAACACAGCAAGTGGGAGAAGGTCAGCCACACAGTAGGACCCTAAGACACACAAGATGCATAGTCAAGACTAGTGAGATTAGAAAGACCAAAATATTAACCCAGGAAGTGAAAATGACAAAAAAATAAAAATAAAATAAAATGCAAACTAAAATGCTCAGCCCATCTGGAACAAGTTCAGGAGACAACAAAATAGATGACACTGGAAGACACACATCTGAAATTTCTGAAAAGCTAGCAACTGAAATGAAGAAACAAATACATGAGGCTACAGAGGAAATGAGATTAGAAATAATCTATTATGTGAAGAAAGAAATGACAACCTTAATGAAGGAGTTGCTCAGCATAGCTAGAGAAGACATAGATTAAAAAAGTACAGGGCTATGGGAAAATGATGGAAACCTTGAATGAACCATACAGAAAAGAAACAGAAAATTTCCTAAGCATAGGCAAATAATCTGACATATGGATAAGTATAGAACTCTAAAACCAGTCATAACCAAAATAAATGTATACCCAGACATATAATAATCAAGATCCCACAAATTCAGCATAAAAACAGAATATTAAAAGCTGTTAAAGAAAGGAAGCAGATCACCTATCAAGGAAAGCCCATTAAAATAATGGCCAACTTCTCAACACAAACCCTTAAGTAAAGACAAACTTAGAGTGAAATATTTCAAGCCTTGAAGGAAAACAACTTTCAACCCAGATTGATGTACCCTGCAAAACTATCTTTCAAATTTAGTGGAGAAATAAGATATTTCCATGACAAAGAACAACTAAAGAAATTCATGTCCACCAAACCAACACTAGAAAAGTACTAAAAGATATCCTAGACAGAGATAAAAATGCCCACAATTCCCAGAACAAGAGAAACAAACCAGCAGGCAGGGCAACAATTAAACAAGGGGGAAAAGCAAGGAACCAACAACAGAAAAATAACATGACAAAGGTAAGCCAGTACATATCAGTTATAATCATCAATGTAAATGACCTAAATTTACCAATTAAAAGAAATAGATTGGCAGAATGGATCAAGAAACAGGATCCAACAATATGCCATATGCAAGAAACACACCTGACCCCAAAGAAAACTCACTGACTGAAAGTCAAAGGATGGAAAACAGTATTCCATGCAACAGGAACCAAGAAGAAAACAAGGATAGCTATTCTGTTTGCAGACAATGTGAACTTCAAACCAAAAATAATCAAAAAAGATAAAGAAGGTCACTATGTACTTGTTAGGGGAAAAATTCAAGAGTAAGAGGTAACAATCATATATATATATATATATATATATATATATATATATGCACCAAATATATGCTGGAGCAGCCAGCTATGAAGACAAATATTAATAAATATGAAAAATCAAATAAGCAATAACACAATTGCAACAGGGAAAAAGTTAAATTATCATTATTTGCAGATGACATGATACTCTCCATAGAAGACCCCAAAAACTCCATCAAAAGATTACTAGAGTTAATGAGCAAATTCAATAGTGTAGCTGGATACAAAGTCAACACTCAAAAATCAATAGCATTCCTGTACACAAACAACAAACTTACTGAGAGAGAAATTATGGAAATAACACCTTTCACAAAAAAGGAAATACTTTGGAATCAATATAACAAAGGATGTAAAAGATCTATACATTGAAAGCTACAATACTCTAAAAAAAGATATTAATGAGAATATCAGAAAATGGAAAGATATTCTGTGCTCATTGATAGAAGAACTAACATTGTGAAAATGGCTGTACTCCCAAAACTGTTATACAGATTTAATGCAAAATATCCCAGTCAAAATACCATTAGTGTACCTCATAGATCTAGAGAAAACATTCCTAAAATTCATTTGGAAACAGAAGAGACCTGCAATAGCAAAGGAACCCCTGGGCAACAAAGGAAAGGCAGGAGGCAACATAATCCCTGACTTCAAACTATACTGCCAAGTTACTGTGATAAAATCAGTATGGTACTGGCAAAAAGCCGACCTGAGGATCAGTGAAACAGATTAGAAGACATAAACACAACTACACAGACACTCAACCACCTTATCTTTGACAAAAGGGCAAAATGTGTTCACTGGAATAAAGAAAGTCTCTTTAATAAAACGGTGCTAGAAAAACTGGCTTTCCACAGGTCAAAGACTAAAACTAGACCCATGTCTATCGCTGTGCACTAAACTAAAGTCAAAATGGATCAAAGATCTAAATATTAAAACAGAAACACTAAATCTACTGGAAGACAAGGTAGGTAGAAATCTTGAAGACATAGGAGTAGGCAAAGTTCATGAACAAAATGTAAACTGCACAGAAAGTACTTCAAAAGATCAACTGGGGTCTCATCTTATTAAAAAGTCTTTGCACATTGAAAGAAATTACCAACAGAGTGAAAATAAAGCCCACAGAATGGGAAAAAGTTTTGGTCAACTGTTCCTCAGACAAAGGACTTATACGTAGAACATATAAAGTATTGAAAAACATCATGGACCCCCAAATTCAAAAACCCAATCCAAAAAAGGGCATCTAAGATGAATACACACTTCTCAGATGAAGCAATACAAGTGGCAAATAAATACATGAAATGTTCAACATCACTGGTCATTCGAGAAATGCAAATTAAAAGAACATTGAAATTTCATCTCACTCCAGAAAGAATGGCTGCCATGAAGAAATCAACCAAAAACAAATGTTGGTGGGGCTGTGTGGAAAAAGGAACCCTTTTCCACTGTTGTTGGGAGTGTAGACTGGTAAAACCACTGTGGAAATCAGTGTGGAGACTCCTCAAAAAACTAAGTTTGGAGGCCCCATTCTATCCAGTTATTCTCCTTCTGGATAATTTCCCAGATAAACTGAAACCATCATACCAAAGTGATATTTGTACATCCATGTTTATAGCAACATAATTGCAATAACTAAATCTTGGAAACAACCCAAATCCCCATCAACCAAGGAATGGATAAAAAGTTGTGGCATGCAATAGAGTTCTACTCAGCCATAAAGAAGGATAAACTGCAACCTTTTATAGGTAAATGAATGCAACTCAAGACTATACTCATAAGTGAAATAAATCAAACTCGCATGTGTAAATATTATATTGTTTCCCTAGTATAAAAAAACTGAACGAGTAATAAAATCCAAAATGTACAATGGTTATGATGAAAATGAAAAGGAAAGAAAGTGCTTGGGATGAAAGAACAACTGAGGTAGGGGAAAGGAGAAAGGAAAGAAGGGAAAATATTATATGTATATAGGTATACATTTATATATATGTGTGTGTGTGTGTGTGTGTGTGTGTATACGAGATAGATAACTATACTACTAATCTCTGTAAGTTCATCAAAAAGAAAAGCGTTTGTTTTTTGCCAGGAAATGTTTTTCCACTATGGTTTGATTGATCATTTTTTTCATTTCTGAATCTTGTAATCTGAACAACTACTTTTAAGACAACAATATGCAATATATTAACTAGTGTTGATTTTCTACTATTTTTTAAAATTCTGTATCATTTTTTATCCTTTTTGTTTGTTCATTTTGCCTTTAAAATAAAAAAAATAGAATGCCCTACATTTATTTTACTGTTTGCCTTTCCCAAAGAGCAGTAGGTTCTTCTAAATCTTCTAGGTATGAAAAACAGAATCTGCTTTAATTTGCCTTGTTAAGCAAATTTAGGCATGTGCTCAAGTTTGAACAAGAGGCCTAGTACAATAGCAAGGGACAGTGCTAAAATGAAAGGAAAACAGTTCATTTGTGAGGATTTATGGCAAGTTACACTATTCTAATTTAAGCCAAGTTAAGCAAAAATTGTAACTTGTTTTTCATATAATTAGCTAGTCCAGTAAGGAGTCCTGTTTCCAGCATAGCTGGATAAGGAGGTTCTTGCCATTTTTTGGTACTATTTCTCTCTTGAGGAATTGTTTTAATACTTAGGCAGTTCTTTCCCTCATGGCCAAAAGGTGGTTATGAATACACATTCTACAAGTTAGCTGTTAGAGAAACGATGAGTTCAGCTAGCAATTTCATAAACATTCAAAGATTGACTTTGAACGGGGTTGGGCCAGTTTCAGAGATACTCATTGTGATCAACAAGCATGGGATTGGAACTGAGGCATGTACTATGTTCACTAGGGTGAGGATATACTTTTATAGCAGAGATTCAAAAGATAATGTAAAAATCTTTAAGCCAATAAAGGCAGATGTCTTTCTCACGTCACAACAGTAAGAGGAGGTCATCACTGAGTGATTGGTGTGGGAGGCTACACAGGGTAGTGGAGCCCATGGCAGTAGCAAGGCTAAGATTAGCTTAGCCATCAAGAGGGACCAGAAGCAAGGCTCTGCATGACCCATAAACAATGACAGAATGGGAAATAATGCACAATAAAATTCCCTGTTAGGGTAAATTCACCAGCAGAGATAAACCCTAGTTTCAAGTCTCCTGAATCCCACCTTCTACAGTTGTGTGATTCAATACAAAGATGACAGGCCACTCTCCCTTATAAGATTATTTGATAGGAAATTGACATGGTAACTGAGGACTTGATGAAACTCATACAGACTGACAAACTGAACCTTTTATTTTATTTGAATTAATTTAAACTTAAAAACTGAATCAACAGAAAATGTTTTTACACTAAACACAAGCTTATTGTTTCAGTATATCTGCATATCTCTGCAATTACTGAAAAATTAGCATTTCAACTGATTTGTATTCCAAATGTACAGCACACAGTTAATTGTAAGACTTGGAACAAAAAGTACAGAATAAATCATTAATAATTTTCCATTGAGTATACTCTGAAATAATACTGTACGCATCTATTTAAACAAAATTATTAAAGTGAGTTTCACTGATTTATTTTACTGTTTTTAAATTGTGCTCCTAGAAAACTAAAACTTACATGTGCCTTCCATGTTGGATGATGCTGTTTTAACATTTTATAAAATCAAATCCCAGATTAAGACTTATTTATCTGGGGTCAGTGATTGTGTCCTCAGATGCCCTCTAGAATCTTGGCTAATCACCAGATATAAGTGAGACAGAAAGAGAGAGTGAGACAGAGAGAGAGAGAGAAAGAGAATTAGAAAATCTTTAATTAGAATACTTTCAGACTTAAATCATTTGCTCCAACCTATTTTCCTGTGCCTTCCTCATATAATTAACACCTTTCAACAACAGGTAATATGTTTGAACTTTTCAGGAATGCATAAAATTCACATGCTGTATATAGAAAGACAAGATCAAACAAATTTCTACTCTCCAAAAAGACAGCAATATCAAGATCCAAATCACTAAGTTAAAAACTGATTACCCTTCAAGCTAAATCTCCACACAGCACTTCAATTTTTTTGTATATTTCTATTTTCAGACACCAGCTAAATTCAAAGCAAATAAATCAAGGAGATTAGGAAAGTCTATTTTGTATAAACTGCATATGTGAGCCCAACATACTAAGAGTAATCACTCTGTGCCAAATTATGGGACATTCTGGAGTAGGTATTCCCCCCAGCCCGCTGCGCCCATTCCTGCATCTGTAGCTGTGTTGGGAAAACATTACTCAGCCTCCCTCTTTCCTGATGCTGACCAATCAAGGAGTTTGTAGAGTTTGTAACTAGCTAAAGCTGGTCAACCTGAATGTCTTTCTGGACTCTAGCACAGAAACCAGACTGGATAAGCATCTAGAAAAAGAGGGGCTGGGACCATGCTACAGCTCAAATCTGGAATGTTCCCCAAAGCCCCATGTGTTAAAGGCCTGGTTCTCAGCTTGGCACTATCGGAAAATGGTGGAAACCTTTAAGAAGTAGTGCCTAATGGGAGGTCTTAGACAGTTAGGAATGCACAATTAAGGGAATATTGGGACACCAGCCCTTCTTCTTTCTCCTTTTTTCAGTTCTTGGCGGTCATGAGGTAGGCAGCTTCCCTGCCCACACCTGTCTCCTTCCATGATGTGCTGCACCACAGGCCCAAAAGCAAGGAGGCAAACCACCATGAACTGAAACTTCTGAAACGGTGAGCCAACAAAGCCTCTCCTCTTTTTAAGTTGATTATTTCAGGTACTATATTTTGTTACAGTAATGGAAAGCTGGCTAATGAAGATGAACACATAGAGGACATAATAAAGTAATGTAGGGCTAGGGATATAGCTCAGCGGCACAAACAGCTACCTGGAAAGCACAAGGTCCTGAGTTTGATTGATGGTACCAAAAAATAAATAAATAAAATAATCTAAAAGATCAAGGAATGGAGGGGATTGGGGAAATAAGAAGAATTAAAATATATTACATACAGGTACAAATTCCATATAATGAATGTGATAATTATGTATACCTAAAATGTACCAAGAAAATTTTTAAAAGATCAAGGGAAAATTAAGTTGATGTACCAAAAAGAAGCAAAGCCAAGAGATTAAGCATTCTAAGAAATACAGAGCAAGTAATATTAGATTGAATTGTCTTATTTGTGGACCCAATACCTTATCTGTACAATTATCACTGTATACTTATTAAGGTATACTTATTAAGGATACCTTCTGATAATCAGAAAATTCATTGTTTTTTCTCACATAAATGCATTTAAGTGAGTTTCTGTCCCAACAATAAAATGATCCCTGATTTAAGCATGTATCATTTCTCTTTTTCTATTGTAAGATTACTTAATAGGAAATAAATGAAGATAATTTTAAGAAATTAATTATTAAGAATTTATTAAAATTATAAAGTACCATACCATGATAGAAAGGACAAATTACCTAGAATGGATTTTTTTTTACCTTTTGTGGGGTTTACTTTTTTAACAAGGTTTTGCTCCACAATCCAAATTGACCTTAAACTAGGGTTCCCCCTGCCCCAGCCTCCTGATTATTGTTGGCATTATATGTGTGTACCACTAGAACCCATAAATTAAATTAAAAGAAACATGTGTGGTAGGCACGTGATAAAACTAAATAAGAAGAGAAAATAATGGAAGAGAGAAAAAAATGGGAGAAAACAAAGCAGATCCCGACTTTCAAATGCTTTTCTTCAGCAATGTCTATTCTTCCCCATTTTTGTTTTTATAAGATCTTCCAACAAATGGTAAAAGGTTTGATTAAAATAAACATTTTTAAAAGAAAGAGAAGAGACTGTCTGGTTTATTTATGTAGGGGAATTTCATACTATTTTGAGGATGAACAGAGGGATGAAGCAACTTCCAAAAGGAAGAAAGTCTAGACATGGAGTCATTGTTCTAGAAGAGGGTAAAACATCAAAACAATCCACTGGAGTCTGAAAAATTTCCTGAGTGTTATGGGTTTGTATCTGGATGTCCTCTCAAAGCCTCATGCAGTCATGGCAGTGCTTTTCAGAGGCAAACTTCTGGAATTCATGATTGATTCATGGTTCAATGTTAAGATTATGAGTGTGAGTGCTATACCCACCCTAGGGTGCATGGCCTACATACAATATAAGGAACAGAAAGAGTCTTTGCTCTATGCTCCCCCGTTTTGCTCTTGTTGCTTTTGCTGTCTTCTACTGCCATGAACTGTTGCCCCTCTACCATGTATCACTCTGCCTTAGAGCCAGCTGATTATGGACTGAAACCTTCACAAACTGTGAGCTAAATGAACCTTTCCTTCCTTCATTTAGGACATCAGGTATTTTGTCTCAGCAATGAGAAAAAAGCAGTTGACATACTGAGGCTCTTAAAACAT
This sequence comes from Dasyprocta punctata, assembly GCA_004363535.1. Lineage (NCBI taxonomy): Eukaryota > Metazoa > Chordata > Mammalia > Rodentia > Dasyproctidae > Dasyprocta > Dasyprocta punctata. Next base: position 83,639 of record RJWM01001333.1, on the reverse strand, counting down.
GAAGAATATGAAAAATAATGAGATAATAAAGCATTAGGGATGTATGAATTAACAAGTAGTTTGTATTTTGTGATAGTTAGCATTACTTAAGGTTGTTGGGGAATCATAAAAAAAATGACATTGATACTGACAAGTAAGGAACAATCTGATGTTAACAAGATGACGCAAGCATCAGAGTCACTACTTTTGACCATAGAAAACTGATGTGACTGCACTAGGCCAGAGTCTCAAAATTCGGACAGGTGTCATAGTTTTTAAGTTCAATCAAGCTGCAAGAAACGTGTCCCCAAAGTAGAATGAGGCCCATAGCCAAATAGAATACCCAGGTTATCTTCAAGAGGGACACAACTCATACTCAGGATTATAATACTGAACATTAAGTTTGATTAGCAAGTTAGAATTAGAAAATAAAGAAAAAACAAGTTTAAAGCTGAAAGGATACAGAACAAAACAAATAAGAAGGGGGAATGGGTCACACCTAGTGGCTCAGAACAAAGATTGTGACTAGGAAGAATTAGTACAAGCACACACATACGCCCTTTATTTTGGGACAGGGTAAGGGGCTCAGGAAATAGAAACTTAACAGAACAGTGAAGGGGTCTGCTTAGGGATAATATTTGAGGGACATAAAGTACAGAGTCAACCTATAATCCCACACACTAAGGCTGGTTCTGCACCCAACCAACACTCTCTTCACTTTCAACACACAACTAAATGTTTGCATTTTATCCATGTCTATTGTTGAATCACTCTGTCCAACCCATTAATCTTAAAGGGGCTATTGAGAGCTAAAGAAGTTACATAATTTGAGCAAGGTTATACAGTTAATGGCAGAGTCAAGACTAAAGCACAAATTTCCTGATTTTCAGTCCAACTCTGCCATATTGCAAAGTTCCTTCTTCTTCCTTCCAAACTACTCTGTCAAAAGTTCATTAGGAACTCTCCACTTACAAACTCTTCTAAACATCTACACCTTAGCACCATTTTACTATTTCTAACGATAGACCTGGGTCTTTATCTCTCCAGGAATAAAGAAGAGTGAAAGAAAAGAAGACAACTGAAGAACGGATAAGTCAGAAGAATTTGAGCAGGAAAGCATAACTTGATGCAAGTTTTGAAAAACACATCTGATTTAGATAGCAAATGAAAAGAAGGGAGGAAATCATTGAGAAAACAAAGAAATTCTGCGCTGAAAATGTGATCTATGGAGGCCTACGTCTTCAACAGGTTGAAGGAGGAAAAGAAAAGTTAAGGTAAATCAGAGACAGAAAGGCCCATTATCAAACTTCAGATCATGAGAGATGCTAAAAGTTCCCACCATTATGCAGCTGCATAACTACTAAGTAGAGACTATTGAAAAGGCAGAAATGTAAATGGTCAGTATTGTGCAATCTCTGAAATACATTTGGAATTTTATTTATTTATTTATTTTTTGCAGCACCAGGGATCAAACTCACAACCTCGCGCCTGTCAGACAGGCATTTAAGCCACTGAGCCAAACTCCTGGCCCTGGTTTCTTGAGGCAGGGTTGCACTATGTAGCTCAGGCCAGCCTTGCGCTCCTGTTGTAGCCCAAGCCGGCCTCAAACTCACAATGCTCCACCTACCTCAGCCTGCCAAGTGCTGGGATTAAAGGCGTGCGCCACCACGCCTGGCTTACATTTGGAATTTTAAGAGGCGGAATCGGTCCTGATCAGTACCCTATTGAAAAGCAATAGTGTTGCTGCCTTACTTTCCATCTTGTTTATGTTTTAAGAGCCTCAGCAAATCTTCTGTACTCCAGCACCTAATTCTGATGTTTGGCTTCTTCCATAAGCATGACTTCACTTCTGGACTTTCTTCCTCTTGGGGGTTGCATTGTTCCTCCATTCATCCTAAGAGCTCCCTGAAATTCTGCATAGTGATAAACCAGACAGTGTTTCTGAGCTTAATTTGAATTTCCAATAGTAACACAGGGTATATAACACTAAATAGCAGTTCCTCTGTCTCACTCCTTCCCACCCTGGAGTTCCACTTCACTCTAATGTCCTAACTACCACATTTTGAAGTATAAACCACAGCTTCCACAAGTTAGCACCATGTCCCCCACCTACTACCACAGGATCTGCTGTTACAATGAGTAAGCTTAGAGGAGGCCAGGCCCACGCCTCTCCTACAGGTCTTATCCTCAATCCTCTTCTTGATGTGTTCTAACAGTCTTTCTCTCTTTCCTGCAGGGTCCATTTTACCTTCTTTACTGAAACATTTAATCAGCATACAAACACGTAATTGATTCTCTCATTAAAAAAATAAAACTTCTCTTGACTCCTAGAGGCCCATTCAGTTTTTAGAATTTTTCTCTTTTTCCATTACACATCCATAAAAACTACCTGAAAGATTTGAAACACTCACTACCTTCCATTTCTCTCCTCTCATTCTCTGGAACCCACTGCAGTAAGTTATCCTGCTACTCTGATAAGAGTAGTTTTACCCAATGTATCTATTCTCTATAGGCCACTTGCCCATTAGTCATTTAGTAGTTGTCTCTGTACACAGATCAACTGTCGTAGTAGCATAGGGCTTGCATTCAAGCAATCTTATCTTACTTAATCATGAACCCAAAGTGGAAAAGTAGTGATTCTGACAATTCAAATATGCCTGAAAAAGAAACCACTAAGTGCTGCCTTGAGTGAAAAGATGAAAGTACTTGACTCGATAAGGGAAAAAAAAGCGGTCATATGGTGAGGATGCTAAGATCAATAGTAAAAACAAATTTTCCATCCATGAGATTGTGAAAAAGAAAAAATAGATGTATGGTACCTTTGTTGTCATGGCTCAAGTTGCAAAAGTTATGACTATAGAATATCAGTGCTTAGTCATTCGCCTCACTTCATCTTATCAAATAAGCACTGTATCATTTCATAGTATCACAAGAGCAAGTACTACACCATAAGATATGAGGGAGAGCCTAAGTACATAACTTGGAAAAAAGTATGGTTATAGTTATTCTATTTCATGAGTAGTGATTGTTGTTAATCTTTTACCATGCCAAATTTATAAATTATTCATAGATATGTGTCTATCAAAGGAGAGATATATGTATATACGATTCATTATAATTACAGTTTTAGGCATCCACAAATAAGAAGAGACTGACTGCACATTTGCAGTTGAGCTCCTGATTTTTCCTGCTATCTACTCATCCAGCAGTTGACTTTCCAACTCACTAGATGGCAACTCCCTTCTTCCAGTTGCTCAGACCACAAACCACGTTCATCATTAAATTATTTTTCTCTCACATTCCATATTGAATTTATCAAAACTCCTGTTAGATTTATCTTCAGACTGTAGCTAGAGGTTAGCCACTTCTTGCCAGTCTTACGGTGACACCATCATATTTTGCCTCAATTCAATAGCCTACCTCGTCTTCTTACTTCTGCCTTTGCCCTTTTCAGCAGAAGCACAGAAAGACTCTTTCCAAACATAAACCTGGCCACATTCCTCTTGTGTTTGTAATCCTCCAGGGACTTGTTATCGCATTCACAGTCCAAGCCAAATTCCTTACCGAAACATAGGAAGCTCTTTCATCTGCCCCCATTCTCCCTGAGTTCACTTTCTTCCCCTGCACCCCTCAGCCTCACTGGCCTTCACGAACCCCCTCTGAACATTCCTGATATGAGCCCAGCTTGGCACCTTTTACTTGCTGGTCCCACTGCCTGGATTGCTCATCCCCAAGTATCTGCACATCTTGTCCCTTCGTTTCTTTTGGACTTAGTGGTGATATTTTCAGTGATCCTTTCCCTGGCTCCATTGTCTGAAAATTTAATCACTCTTCCTGGCATGTACTACTAACTTCTCTTTCCATGTTTTTCTCCTTCACACTGACCACTGACATACCAAATTTTCACTCAGTTATGAGGTTTAGCGTTGGTCTTTTTCATCAAAGTGTAGGTTCCTTACGAGCAAGGGGTTACTGCTTGGGATTACTCTTATTTCTCAGGGCCTGGAATGGTACCTGTTCATATTGGCTGAGTGAAATAGTAAACTGTAATTCTGTATTTCATAGACTGAGAAAACAATGGTATAACAATACTAAAGTTGCCCATGTTAATTAGTGTGGTCTGAAATAAAACATAATTCCTGACTCTTAAGACTGAACTCGTTCCAGGATGTTTTCTACAGTTTTTAAAATTTACAATTTTCTACATTTAGAATTTTCTACCATGGGAAAAATCAATTGCAACGAGCAAATGAAAAACATTTTCCCTCAAATTGGCTATTTTTGTACATTTAAATTATCATTTCACGTTTGTAAAAGTACATTAAAATAAACACAGAAAGATGATATCCACAACATTATAAGATCAGAAACTGTAAAGATTCTAAATGTCCACGAATGGAAAACAGGTTAAATGAATTATTTTCCCCTTATACACTTGACTATTTTAGAACACATGAAAGAGATTGAAGGAGATACATAAATATAGATTTGGAACTCATTCTCCAAGATACAGTACATATCACACAATATCTTTTTCGTAATCCTAAGACTCCAGGCTTCTAGAAACTAAAGAAAGGATTTTTTAAAAACTTAATTGGTAGCAAGCCTGATAAATCATAAATCTACTTGGAAGCAAATATTTACCTTACATGAGACTATGTAAAGTCCTGATTTGTCTCACTCTCACTTGATATGAAGAGAGTATTTATGTCTTCCAGGGCAAAAACAAACAAAACAATCAAAAAAACATTTAATTATGGAGTGCTCCACAGACTCTATAATAGTGTTGTATGATATTTTCTGTACACATTGTATTACTGCTGTAAAATCCAAAGGATTCTGAACTCTCAACAAGGAATTACGGCCTACATTCAGTGAAAAGACAAGCTGCAGAATTGTGTCAGTGGGATGATTGAATTTACATAATTTAAAAGACATACTGATGTATGCCTGGAAATTCTGAGATGATTGTATGTTTTTTGGGAAGAAAGAATGTACAGTGGTAATTTCTAAGGACTAGAAAGGAAGGAAGCACAGCACGGCCCTGTTATCACAGAAAGCACCTGTTCTCCTGGAGCCTCTGCAGCAGCAGGGTGGAGCCCAGGGGTTTTTCTCTGTCGTGCTGCCAATGAAATGACTCAAGTCCAAATAGTTTGCATTCCTGTACATCTCAATTCAGGACTGCAGTCTTGAGAATGAGAGTCTTAAGCTCATCATAAATCACATCCCCTGTGGAGGGGAGAGTGTGGAGAGATACAAGGTCTTTGGCCATACAGATGGTACTTTCCCCAAGATAGGCCATGGTGAGATTGGAATCAACAGGTAGGGAATGACATGCTGCACAGATAACAGATGTCACCTGCACAGGGAACTGGACCTGACCTAATGCTAGATCTGCCACTGGCCTGTTATTTGTTACTGGGCAAGTGTCTTATGCTCTCTGGGACTTGTTTCCTACTAAGAAGGACCTCTTGGCTCTTGCAGGCCCAACAGTTCTCTGATGGACTAAATTACAGTGTCTCCCAGTCTTAGAAGTAAACACAAACCTCTAAAGATCTTGCTGAAAATGCAGATTTGATTCAACAAGTCTGGGGTAACCTGCACAAGCAGCTAGGTGACACCAAAGTTGTGGTTAACCACACCAAACTTTCAGTAGCACAGCCCTGCAGTACTACACAGTGGCTCGCAGGTGAAGACCGCTCAGCTAAACTAAGCAAATTTGAGTTTAGAATGGTTTACTTTACAACAATGATAATACTTCCCTAAACTTCCCTGATGACTCGATCTACTGCATTACAGCATAGATCCAGCCATTAATGGAATTTACCCATTGTTAAGGTGTATTTATCCATTATTAAGGTGATGGTTTTGATTTAACCATTAATCTAGTCATTAATCAGTAAACTGAGTTTATCCATATACTACTTCTCTAAATTATTACCTAAGAGTTTTTACCTTCAACTATATTTGATACTTAAGAAACTAATAATTTTAACTTTGACTTTGAATTATTACAAAAGATAGTAATTTCTCATGGTTTTCACAATTAGTGCATCAAATGTTTTGAGCTGTAGATAAATCCATTGTCCAATAATGCCAGGACATTAACCAACAGAATTTGGCTTGAAGATCCCTGGGAAAAGCTAGGTTTTCATTTATGGCTATTCAGAGTTAAGTATGCAGATGGGTTTAAATAAATAATTAATTATAATGGAACTGAGGTTCTCTAAAGTGAATTGACCATTGCACTGTCACAATGAGTTTATCTAAGGTTGTGCCTATATTAGAAAGTTAAATCTCTCTCTCTAATAAATTTGACAGTGTTTAGTCTACATTAGGTATAATTTTAGAATTATTCACATGTCAGACATATTCCAAATTACACTCTCAGACTAGAAACCACGTCAGAAAACTGATTTGGGCAAGGCATTAATTACCTCAAACCAAACTTTCTCCTCTTCTGCCCGTTTTCTTCCATTCTGTGTCTTTCACTAGTATGCTTTGAGTATACAGAAGACTGCGAGAGCCAAATAAGATAATTACCTGAAAATTACCAAAGAATGGTGCTTTTGACATATTGAGATATAATTCACCTGAAAGACATGAACCAGTTGGACTCTTTTAAAGCCTCAAGAGGCATTATCTTTTTCCTATGGAAAGAATAGAATCTCAGGTGCTATATGATTCTATAGATTGAGAGCTTTAAAAAAAAACCTATGGGGAAAGGGCTGGTAAGTAATGAGACAAAAATAAATAAATGAATAACTATTTGATATGGCAAGTAGTAGTCTGCAAGTGCTCAGCCTGGAATGCTAGTTTGTCCCAAGTGCAGACAGGAAGAGGGCAAATCCCCTGCACCTGGCCCCAGGGAGCTTTCCCAGGAGGCCTCAAAGGCACCTATAGTCCAGCATGGTAAGAGCAGAGGGAGGGTTGCAGATGCAGGTCCGTGGTAAAGCAGTTGCCTAGTGTGTGAGGGCCTACATTTGATCCCAGCACTGGGGCTTTGTTGTTAATTAGGCTCATCTTTCCATCTCAATTTATGCAATTCTTGTGTTTATCTTTCACGTGGTCTTGATTCAACAATAAAAAGGGAATGTTTTTTTATAAGGACTGTTTACTTTTACTATTTTTCCAGCGTTTTGGGGTGGAGAGTGTAGCTCAGTGGTATGGCACATACTTATCATGAATAAGGCCCTGGGTTTGAATGCAGCCTACACATACACACACGCGCACACACAAATGAATATCATGTATTATTTTTAAAAGTTACCTCCAATTAAAAAATATTTTCTGTATGAAATTCAAAATTCTGTAAAAAGTCAGGCAACCCTTTCCTACATAAACTCTCTTCCAAAGTATTTCTTCCACTCGCCCCTAGAGTCATAGAGAATTTTGTCCTCTACATTCCATGGTCCTCCAGTCCTCCAGTTGACCAAACAAAGGTTCCTTCATAATCTTTTATATCCTGTGAAAGGTTTTTGTTGCTGTGCTGAGTTTCTATTGATCCTTCAAGGCTCAGTTCAAGTACCAAATCTTCCTCAAATTACTCACTGCTAGAAAACTATGTGGGATGGTTAAGTACATCAAGTTATAGTCTCTGGGGCAGTGACAAGAAAAAACTCAGAAAGTGTTCACTCCCTCAGAAAATTCCTTCACGAGTTACTGTAACAATTAATGCATTTTTGAGAACTTTGTATTTGAGAAATGAGGCCTTCTGGGAAAAACCTTACTAACCTGTTCACAGCAGTGGTTTGTGAGGAAATCTATGAGAAATAGAAAATCCTTAGGTTCTATCTCAGATCCACAGAATCAGAACTTCTGGTGGTAGGGCTTTTTATCTGTGGCCCCACGAGTTCTAACCAAAGTGACTCTGAGATTTCTCAAGTTTGATACATGCTAGTTTACAGTAAGCTAAAGAGGGGAAACCAAGTTGATCAGGAATGAAATTCAGTTTCAAATATAAATTCCCTGAGAGACAATTCCTGGTACAAAAAAAAATTCCTGAGAGAAGCTGGCTGTGGTGGCTCATGCCTGTAATCTCAGCTTTCAGGAGGTTGAGGCAGGAGGATAACCATGAGTTCCAGGCCAGCCTGGGTTACATAGTGAATTCAAGGCCAATCTAAACTACATAACGAGGCCCTATCTCAAAAATAAATAAATAGCTCCCTGTGACCAGCGCCATGTATGGGCCACCACTGACAGGGGGACAGTTAGACCCCAACCTCTTCCAGCACACAGGCTGTCAAACAAAAAGAGCCAGTACCCACCCCTCCCCTGTAAGTGACAGGCTGATCCAGAGAAGCACAGGCTGTGATGATGGCTATTGAGGTGAAATGCAATTTGATGCTTATGGTGTTTTGGTGTTTCACTGACCTTGCCAGTCTAGGGCCAGTGGTCTGATCATCTATTCAGAGGATAGCAGTACACAGTGTGGCATCTAGGTGGGATCTCCTTTTGAATGTGGTAGCCATTGTTAATTCCCTATTATCTTGTTTTGAAGCCTTGTATCATTTTCATTGTTTTGTTTGGTTGGGTTTTGCTCTGTTTTGTTTTGTTTGTTTTTGTTATATACAATGACATGAGCAGCTGTTTCAAAGATAGCAAGATATATTATGGTAGCCATTTTGGACTTACTATTGGCTTGTCTTGAAGTCCTTTATTGCACTCATTATTTTGTTTGTATTGGTTCTAATCTGTTGTTTGATTTTCACTATGTCTAAAGGTATCTGCAGCTATTTTGAAGACAGTAAGAGGCATTATGGTAACTATTGTTGATTTTGTGTTGTTTTGAAGTCCTGTATCACTTACACTGGTTTGTTTTGATTGGTTTCATTCTGTTTTATTACCCTTGGTTTTATCCTCTTTAAAATAAAACAAAATAAGTAAATAAATAAATGAATCCATGAGAGAGAAAGGGGAAATATTGAAAGCTGATATATTTTAGTCATATTTTAACCAAGTGTGGGTTAGACACTCTGTTACATCAATGGTGTGATGGCTGAGTACTGCCACAGACATTCCAGGCCCAGTGGTCTGGATATGGGGGCCCTGTCAGAAGATGGGTTAATATGCAACTTGTAACCCATGCCTTATCAGGCCCCTCTCCTTCTTTGTATCCACATTGCTCCTTACAAATACTTTTAGTTTGACATTTATTACAGTGTTGTAATTAGTTATCTTCTTACTAGATTGAGACCTTTTCAAGGCCAAAACCCCACACCACTCATGTCCCATACCTGGTACTGGGGGCGGTTGGGCCTCACAGCAGGCAAGACCGACGTGTTGATAACGCGGAGACCAGGCTGATGGCGCAGATCTACTTTATTGCGGAAATGCAGAGGCATATATACCGTAGGGGCGGGGAGCAGGGGTGGAGGCTAGGGGCTGGACCTAAAAGAGGCGGGGAAGTGGGAGTCTCCTGGGGGAGAGCTCAGCCCACGGAGGATGACATCAGCGGGGAGGGCTGGCCTCCTCAAACCTGGTGAGGGGAGGGGCCCTAGCTCCTCGGATCTGTGATGGGGAGGGCCGGCCACCTCAGACCCGGTAAGGGGAGGGGCTCTGGCTCCTCAGACCCGCGTGTCCGTCCTCAATGTGGACCATAGCGCCTCTTGTACCCCAGGGGCCACATGGTACTGGGCCTGGGATGATTAAATCTTGGTGAAATACATTATTGTTCATTGAATAAATGAAAACAAGGAATCAGGGTGAGAATATATAGTTGCTGCATCTCTCATTTCCTTATCACTAAGCTCATTCACCCTAAATGCTATTCAGCAACCATCTCTTCTCTGTGTAAAATGGTGCCCAAGTTTAAGCTCTCCAAAGCATTTATCTTGTACGCACCATTATCTCTATAATGCTTTGTTTATCCTTATCTGGACCTAGTCCTCTGCTTCTTAGCCAAATTCTAATGATTTCTGTATACACTGTGGGCCTGAAAATGTTTCTGTCTTTAATCTCTTCTCTGTGTATTTTCTCATACTTCCCTCCAAATTCTCAACTAAACATAGTGACCTATTTATTTGTCTTTTGATCATATCACGGGGTTAGGAAATGGAGTTGGTGTCTTGTTCACTCTGTATTGTTACTTCAGACCATTAATTCTGCTTTGAGACCCATGCCACTTGAACCTGCTTCTTTTTTATGGGCTATCTACTGACAGCTTGCCATTCTCTTTCGTTTACACCATATTGACACCTGAGTCATTGTCTGTTTTCATTCCTTGACTCCCATATATCCAAACCATTCACTCTTAAACACAGACCTTTGCTTGTGTTATTACTCACATGTAGCCCAGTGCATTCAAACGTTCCTTTGTTGTGATTAGGCCTGCCCCTCCAACAGTTAATATTATCAGTTATTATTGTTCAACCATTCCTTGGTCTTACTGAACTCTCCAAATCTATTGCGTCTTCAACTTTTTTTTTTCTTAGCATCTTCCTTCCCTGACTTGCTTCCTTATTCCTTCTCTTTACTTTGGAGATTCCTTGTTCTTTAGTAGCACTGCTCTGGAAAACATTAGATTTCCCTCTGCCTGCACGAAGTGCATACTGCTGCTGGGAGAAGTCACACTGAAAGTCATAATCACCAGTTTCAATAGGCCATTCTCACTGACGCAAACTACATTTCTATGCCCAAACTACCCTCCTACTCTCCACAACATAGTTTTCAAAATACTTCCACTCTTCTTAAATCTCTGGCCTTCTTTTCCCTTTGTTATTTCCATAAAATGACTTTTCTTTCTAACAAACAGATAAAAGAAATTTATCACCTAGAGATGTAAGGGCCAAACCATGTCCACTAAAACTTCATATGTTGAAATTCTAACACTTTCGATCTCAAAATGTGAGTCTATTTGAAGATAGGGCCATTCAAAAGGCAACTGAGGTAAAACGAGATCACAGAGGTGAGTCCTAAACCAACATAACTGGTATCTTTAAAAGGAGACTCGGGTACAGACACACACACAGACTGCATGAAGGTATAAGGGTGAAAATCACCTATAAGCGAGGAGACACCTCAGAGGAAAGTAACTCTACTGACAACTTGATTTTAAACTTGTGGCCTCCAGATTCATGAGAAAATGAGTTTTAGTTGCTTGAATCATCAATCTGTGGTAATTGAAACAGCCCTAGAAGATTAATACAAATATCTTCATATTCCTATCAACAATGATATAAATTTACCTAAATCCACTTTCTTTCCTTTATTTTTATCCAACAGAGGCTTCTTTCTCCTTTTATTTATACTTGGTACTTCAACCTGTCCACCTCGTACCCATATCCAAAAGCTTTTCTCACAAAACTATCAAATATCTCACTTTCATCATTTGCAATATCGCTCCTAACCAGACTTTTCCAGTCACCTTGTAATTCTGTGAGAGGGCTTTCCACTTAAATGAAATAACTCCTTTAATCTCATGTTTTTCTCCAGTTTCCACTCTGTCCACCCAATCTGCAAACAGAATAAAAACAAAAACAAAACAAAACAGAAAAACTATCTAAAGCCTGTTTTAATTACCTCACCCACCAATCACAGGTCAATCTACTCGAATTTTTCTCTTATCACCCACCTTACCAACAACACCAAGAACTTTTACATAATAAACTTCATAGGTAATTTTTAGTCCTCTTATTCCTGACATCTCTATTGATCACCTCTCTTAAAATGTTCTTTCTCTTGTTTTCAGAGGTCCAATTACATCCTAATTAGACCTCATGTTTTCTTCCTCCTTTTCTTACTGTTTCTTCTAATCTTCCTTTCTATCTTTCAGAAAAACTTGGGAGTTCCTCAAAGCTCTGTCCTGGGCTCTCTTCTCTTCCATCTCAATAATTTTGATCAATCATATTCTTTCTTATATCAAGCATATAATGACTTTCTGTTGTCCACAAAATTTTATTTAATATTCCATATTTTACCACCATTCATCTCCAGCTTCAGTGACCCTCTTCATATAACTAAGTAATATTTTCTCCAAACATCCTATAATTTAATTCCTTGATGTCTTTCCTCAGGATGTTTCGCCTACATACAAATATCCTTCTACTGCTTCTAACTTTCTTATGTCTAAATCCTACCCATAATTTAACTTGAAACTCAAATATCATCTCCCTGAAATCTTTCTTATCTTTCCCATTAGAAGTGCTCTCTCCTACTGTGTATAACTGGGTATTTTGTTTTGAATTCCTCGATTCCCTTATTATAGAATTTTTTGCAGTACAAGCCCACAAAGAGCAAGAGTCCTCTCGGTTTATTCTTGTCATAAAAATCACCCAGCAAAATGATTTACACATGGTATGAGTAAATGACTACCAAGCTCTTCATGTCAGGTCATAGTGACATTTCTCCTCAGTGCACATCTATAATATTTATTTTATGGCCACCAGTCATATGTGAGCCTTTATTATTATTTTATGGGTTCGTGTGGGCTGACTGCTCACTACTCAGTATGAATGCTTCTCTTGGGCAGGATAATAATTCATACTTTTATGAACACTCTTCATCCAAAGAACCCTTCTATTCACAGAGGGTTGCCTGTGATATCATTATTTTTAAATAGTACAGTATATGCAAATAAATGACTCCATACACGTATTTGTTAAAGAAATTACACTAACTTACCACAGAAGTGAAATAGTATTGATTAAAACAAAAATCCTTTTAACTATTATTTTATAAAATATGGTTTAAACCAAATTAATTCATACTAATGTCTTTCAAAGACTTTTTTCACCAGATTTTCTACATAATATGGTTTTTCTTGATGTTAGTTCTCAAAATGGAGCAATGCTAAGATCAAAGTGAAATATTTCAAACGAAAGTCATCTCACAAATAAAGCTGCAAGCATCCACCCTCATTCTTGACCTTTCCTTTCTTTCCACCTTTCACATCTGCTGAAATAGCAAGGGAAATGATTATCTTCCCTGGGCAGCTCTCTGCACTGCTGGTGCCTTTAGTAACTGGCCTGTTTTTTACTTTTCATATGAGTGCAAAAACCGAATGCTGGTCACAGTGGGAGAATATTTAAACTAGGAGTAAAAGAGTGGGCATGCAAATATCTGAGCAACTCCACATGAGAGGAACTTTCCATAGGCCAGATGCCATAATGTTGCCACTAGGAAATTTCCAGGTTACACTGAGAATATCTAGACCTATTAGAACCATAGTTAAGAGCCAGGAAATGCTTCAGCGATATAACATTTTATTAGTAACTTGGTATAAAAGTACATTCAAGAGAGATAGGAAGAGTTAAAATATGAAATGCTATGAAGCAAAGTATTTTTTGAGTGCAAAAGGATATTGTTTAAATATTGTGTTAAATGGCTGACATATGTGTGAGTAAATATAATTTTAATAGCTTTTATTTTTACTACAAATAAACACAGCATAGTTTTTAATCATCTCTGTTTCCAATCCATTCCAAAACAGAGAATTGCTGGGCATTGTGTTCCACGTCTGCAATACCCCACACTCAGGAGGCTGAGGCGGAAGGATTGCAAGTTTCAAGAAAGAAAGAGAAAATTACATTTTGATTTAACAGTAGTTAGTAGTATGAAATCCATGCCATTCTTGTATGTAGTCCAAGAGTTTCAGGGCTACAAAGACAGGAAACTGTGCGTTCAAGTCAGACAGATTTAGATTTAGATAAAAATCTCACCTCCACTACCTACCGTGATGAGACCTTGGTCAAGTCATTAATTTCTCTGAGTCTTAATTTTTCTAAATAAGGTAATTCTATAAATTGTGAGTCTCAGCCATGCATAATGAATGGAAAATACTTTGTTTTTAGCAAGAAGAAACAGGTTAAAATGATACATTACACACTACTACAATTAATGGAAAATAGAAGTCAGATACATATTTCATTTGATACAAAACTCATCTGATGACTTTTTATTAAATTGCTTAATAGTTATAGAATTTACTGACTTTTGTTTGATAATTGAGTAGGAAGTGCTTCAATCCCTGGATATGCTAAATCCAGCCTGATTATAAGCTCACCAAAAGCACATCTCACATTCTGTTGCTTCACATGAGAAACTTAATAAATGTTGTTAGATTCTTGTTTTATCTTTCAGGGGAAGTGAACCCAGGGCTTTACCATGCTAAGTGAGAGCTCTACCACGGAGCGACACCCACAGCCCAGTTAGTAACTCCTAATTGAATTGTTCTTTTTTTTTATTTTAAAAACCAAAACAAACAAACAAACAAACAAAAAGGATAGAAATGATACAGAATTTTAAAAATGGTAGGAAATTAACACTAGTTAATATATCACATATTGTTATCTTAGATGTAGTTGCTCAGGTTACAAGATCTAGACATGAAAAAATGATCAATCAAACAATGAAAGCACGAACTATTCTTTTTGATGAACTAACAGATTAGTAGTATAGTTACCTATCATATATATGCACACACACATATATGTGTATACCTGTTTACATATAATCTTTTCTCTTTTTCCTTTTCTCCTTTTCCCTATCCCAGTTGTGCTTTTGTCCTGAGTACTTTCTTTCCCTTTCATTTTCACAATATCTGTTGGGCATTTTGGATCTTATTACTCCTTCAGTTTTTTTACACTAGGGAGATAATATGATATTTACACATATGAGTTTGATTTATTCCACATATGACTGTGATCTCAAGTTGCATGCATTCACCCATAAAAGCCTCAAGTTTATCCTTCTTTATAGCTAAGTAATACTCCACTGTATAAAAATACCACATCATTTTTTATCCATTCCGTGGTTGATGGGCATTTGAGTTGTTTCCAGGATTTAGCTACTACAAATTGTGCTTTTGTAAACAAAGGAGCACATATATCATTATGGCATAATGTTTTCAATTTTTCTGGGAAAATACCCAGAAGGGGAATAGCTGAATTGAATGGGATCTCTGATCCTAGTTTTTTGAGGAATCTCCACACCGATTTTCACAGTGGTTGTACCAGTCTACTTCCACCAACTGTGGAAAAGTGTTCCTTTTTCCCTTCAGCCCCATCATTTGTTTTTTGTTGATTTCTTGATGGCAGCCATTCTTTCTGGAGTGAGATGGAATCTCAGTGTTGTTTTAATTTGCATTTCTCAAATTACCAATGATGTTGAACATTTCTCCATGTATTTATTTGCCATTTGTATTTACTCATCTGAGAAGTGCATGTTCATCTGAGATGCCCATTTTTGGATTGGGTCTGTGAATTTGGGAGGCCCGATGTTTTCCAATTCTTTATATGTTCTAGATATAAATCCTTTGTCTGAGGGACAGTTGGCTACTAAAATTTTTTCCCCTTGAATTGTTCTTAATGTCAAGACAATCCCTAAAATATGTGGTTCTAGGGAAACTCGTGGACTATTATTGAGTCAAAATGGCTAGCATTAAATATTTACTTAGTTCTCAGAGAAACTGTGGAATTTTACTAAGCATTTCAGGCAGGAAAAAGTGGAATTAATTTAAGAATACAAGTGGAAAAAAACTGAATCCATTTGACGTCATATAACTGGGAATCTCCCTGCAGATGAGATGGAGGTGAAATTTCCTAAATCTCCTTTGTTTCATGACAGTGGCAACCAAAGCTCTATCTGGTTGCCAATATCTCACAGGTTCTCTCTCCACGCAAAGTCACCACCCTCCGAAGACCCCAAGTCAGTGGTGGCAAACCTATGGCATGTGTGTTGCAGCTGGCTATTTATTGTCATTGAAAGCTCTAAAAGATTTGCCATCACTGCTTAATCTAAAACCAGGTCTCTTCTTGAGGTCACAGCAATCCTCATCAGGAACTGAGCAGACTTCCTGTAGACAGAGGCAGTCAGGTGTGGAAAGCATTGCACAGTGTCCTGGGCAGCTGTTTTGCAACTCGAAGGCATTACCTAGCTCCTCTTTGGTCCATCTCTGTTGCTCACCTTCTCTTCTTCCTCCTTCAATCCAGGAACTTCATTTCCTGTCTATCCCATCAGTTCACCCTCCTCTGACACCTGACATCCCAGCCATTGAGGAATCCATCGTCTACCCTAAGCACATAACACAGTATTTCCCCCAATATTTATGGTACCCTCTGTAAGAGGAATGTTGGTGTTGGTCATTACGATAATACCATTAGCCCATTATAAGCTTGCTAATAACTGCAAAGGGATTGAAGAGGTTGCTGAGTTGGTTATGGTTGAAGACAGTAAGAATGGGAAAGAATTCTAAAGATCAGAGTATTTCTTTTGTCAAGACCTCCAAGCAGGTTGTTGTCACACATCTTTCTCTATCACAATAAAGAAGAAAGGGATTTAAAAAAAGTCAGGAATGTTAATGTCAGAATAGCTCTCCCTATCACTTACTCCCTTCCTCTCCCAAAATCATATGATTTTTGAGTTTTGAAGTGTGTGGGGTCAATTAACCTAAAGCAGATCTAATAAAACAAATATTAGAAAATTGTTCTGGAATGTGAAGGTTTTCCAGTGGTAAAAGGAAAGCTTTTGGTGGAAGTCTGAACTGAGTTTAAGACCTGGTGGAAAGTCAAGTCAATCATGGATATCTACGTAGTTAGGAATTTCAAAAGTTAGCAGCAAGTAGGAGACTCTGAGAAAAGAAAGTGAGGGAGAGGAATATAGTCACGAGTAAACTAAGATTAAAGGTATGGAAACATCTTTATGGAAATTGGGCTTTAAGGCAAGAACTAACTAGAAAACATCCCTAAAATCAATTTCTTGGAAATCTAAAGTCAAATTTCATAATAATAACTGAAAGCCTCCCAATTCCAGACAGCATTATAGTTAAGAGGTCCAGTCTTTAGCACTAAGCAACCCTAGGTTCAAATCTCAGTTGTTGGTTGCTAAATAATTAGAGTTGGTATATCTCTAAGCCTCAGTTTTCTCATCTGTAAAATGGAGTTGATAAATTTTGCAATCATTCTTGTCTTTTTTTACCCACAATTGCAGCTCACCCTGTTGTTCTGTGTTCAGAATGTATGTCATATATATATATATATATATATATATATATATATATATATATCTGACAAAATCTCATGGACTACACTGTTACTATTTGGTCTGAGGCCTAATCATTGCTTGCCAGAATTGTTACATAGTAGCCATTAACTCCTAACTCATTATCTTGGTTCCACTCTTGGAAACAAATCAGTGACACTTTTTAAACAAGTCATAAATTATACTGCTCTGCTCAAAATCCTGCAGTGGTTTCCCATTTCACTAAAATAAAACCCAAAGTCCTTCTCACAACTAAGGGCTCTAATGGGTCAGTTTATAATCCCAGCGGCTAGCTCCATGGACTGCTTCGTGTTCCTGAACTCAGGAAACACGTTCTTGACCTAAGGCTTCTGTGTTGTTTCTTCTGGCTCACCTGTTCTTCCTCCAGACAGTCAGTCACACAGTTAAATTGCTTAAGGGCTCCAAAACTTTGCTCAAATAGTGCTTTCTCTTGTATACCACACAATTTGTTTCTTTACGATGTCTACTGCTCACTGACTTTCTCCACCCACTAGTGAATAAGTTTCCAAAGGGCAAGAATTTGCAACTGTCTCATTCACTAATATATTCCAAACAGTGAGGGCAGGACTTTGTGGCACACAGGAGGCACTTTAAAAATACTCACTGAATGAATAATGATCATGAAATGCACTTGACACATTGCCTAATACATAACAAACACTTATTTAATGGTAGTTGCAAAATGGAGGTGAATATAGCTTTGATATTGATATGAGATGAGGAACGGATACTGGCATAGGTTCTAGAGTCACAGATACTACTGGACCTGAAGACAGACATTATCCAGCACCAGCTGCTGGGCTTACAACCACTGAATGACAGAAAAACAAGGAGACTACAGTAACACCTGATTCATGGGCATTCTCAACTTTATTTCATTAGGTCTGTACTCCCTCAGTATTTTATAATTCCTTTAAGTTAAATTACTTCAGTTTATTTAACCATTCTTCGAGGGCGTGGTTTCCCACTTTCTCATTATTATTGTTCCTACTCAAGCCTCTTGAAGTGAACTCTAGCCTGAGCAGCACAGTGAGACCATGTCTCCTTAAAACAAACAAACAAACAATCAAGTAAATAAATAAAAATGCATATTTCTTGGGATCTATAGTAGCAACAACATTGTATTATAATGCTGCATCTAGATTCTTTCCAAATGGCTTTCTTATGAGTGTCTACTAAATAGTGATTTCATAGCATATGAATAAATGTGTCTCAGAAAAATAAACAGGGATAGTTCTTTAGTCAATTGAGCTTAATAAACTGTATGGCAACTTTACACTGAGCCTTACTATAAGATTCTTGGATGTTTCATCTCCTGGTGTGCAACTGTGAACCCCAGAGAGGACAACATAATTAGTAACTCTTCATAAAGTCACTACCTCAAGTATATTGGCCAAATGTCCCATTATGGAACAAAATAGCCAGCACTCACTATTTAAAAGAGGAGAGTTCTAGTTTGGCTAACGGTTTCAGAAGTTTCTGTCCATGGTTAGCTGGTTCCAAAGCAGAAACATCGTGGGAAAAGGATGTGGTGAAGCAAAGTTGTTCACTTTGTGGTGGCCAGGAAGGCACATAGGAAGAGCATCAGTAAGACATGTACCCTCCAAAGGTGTCCCAGGGACACCTCTAACTACACCCTACCTACCAACAGTGCACCAAGCTAAGAATATCAGTGGATTCATATAATATAATTAACCGTATATAATATCCCTAGGATCCATTCATATCTCCACCAGACTCTCAAACCAGTCAAGTTAACAATTAGTACTAACTGGCACAAGTAACTGGTACAATAAGGAAGCCTTTTTTAATAAATTTCCTTCAAAGACTTGGTTCATGCATTCAACAAAGATTTATTAAGAAACTAGTATGTGTACACATTATAAGTATCTGGAATGCAGTGCTATACAGAAGACACAAAGTCCTTGTCCTTAGGGCATTTAAAGTCTAGTAGATAAGGTATGCATGAAATTTACATTTGAAAGTTGGTGAAAGCAATGAAAAGTAGAATAATGGGCTACCATAAGAACATTTAGAAGGAGATGACCTTTAGTAAGATGTACTTTGGAAAGCTAGATTTCATTGCTTCATGAATAAATTTTGTCTTTAGATGAATAATAAAAAATAATTTTTAATTTACTGTATATAACACTGCTAGTGAAATTGGGAAATACAGATGCAAAAAAAAAAAACATGAACTTTGCTTTTAAAATCTTTTGTAATTGAGGTAAAGATCAATAAAAATAAAGTTAAATAAGCAACAGAAGACAGGCTAAAATTAGATGTAATTTTCCATGGCTCAGTTATCCATTAAAATACTATCCGTCTTTCAGAGACGACAGTTTCATAGCTTCTGGGAAACCCTCTCCTCACTCCAGATACCCTGAGCAGCAGCAGCCCCTTAGCAGATTGTTCCTGTACTTACAAACATTGCCTGATAGGAAAGTTACTTGCATGTATCTCTAACTGCAAACTAAACATTCAACTTGGTGCCATGAACACTAGATCTTTTACATCTTTGTATTCTTCATAGCACAGAGTCACCTTGGGGAACTCATAAAAATAATGACTAAGATTGTTTTAAAAAACACTTTGGTACCACCTTGTTTAATCTTGGTTCCAGTATTGAGTACCTACATGATTGTGTACATATTTTAATCCTTTATTGTTTGTAAAATGGTGATTGTAGTACTCTTATCTACCTAACAGTGTAATTAATTTAGCAGAGGTGCCACATATAAAATTTTTTACTGCCTCATGCAGCAAGCACTCAGTAACACAATATCTTGTTATTAGGACTATTGTCATTGCACAGAGCCCCAGGATAAGTGCTTTGTTGGAAGAAAGGGAGGTCGGGTACTGTGGGACATAGCCCATCGTCTTAGCTATCTCTGACCAGGTGCCAGGCAAATAAAGGTGGATGACATCTGAAAAGATCTTCTAGGTCAGTCTTACAATGTAACTTCAGTTTGAGGCCAATGGGCAGCAAAATGAGACAGATAGTGTTCAGCTGGCACCTAATGGTGAGGGTGGAAAAATTTGAAATGTGGGCTAAAATGTTCAGATTTAATTGAAAGCCAATGGATAAAACTAAACAAGGAAAGAAATAGTTTGCAAGAAAGATTATCTTGCCAATCATGATCAGCAGGAAGTAGGTGGAATGAACCACAGTCTGAGACCAATAGGCAACATACATATGAAATAGCAAAATTGTCAGATCTAACAGAGTTCTGTGCTCTTCATTATACTCTGTGATGAGTCCATAAGTGACACTGGGTCTAGATAACTAGGGAGGTAGGGGAGGGACTTATACTATGTCCAAGGTTGGTCTGTTGCCACTGGAATTCCCTAGATTATAATTATGAAAAATTAATTCTGTGGGTTTTTAAAAATATTTCAGTTTATTAGTAACGTGTGTGTAGTATTTACTGTTTACTTTCCTTGTGGGAAGTTGATATATATACATAACACATTTCAACTCCTTTGAAAAATGAATTTTTAGGATAGCATGGGGCCTGCCATAAACCACCAAACAGTTCCTTATGAAACTACCCATTCCCTTAAGAAAATAACAATTTTCTCACATGATCACTTAGTCCCAAATATGGACATTACTCACATAGGGTGGCTGTTTAGCAGTGGAATTGTTGAATTTAATACATTATCTGAAAAGCAGGTAAAACAAGAGTTGAGTCTTTCTCTAGCACTCTCTTGGAAGATTACTCAGATTTCTCTTAAAAATTTTTAATGAACCACTTTTAGTATTGCATTTGTTTTACTGAAGAAGATATATACTGAAAATAGCTAAATGAGAGCATAATGATACAATTGACTATTTTTAAAATACCTGTTTTACCTTCTTGAAATAATAAAATACTTTGATCTTGTTATATGCTGATGACTTTCTGGGTCAAGATGGAAATTTGAAGGTATATTGTTTGGCTACTTTCCAGTTCTGTGATTAAAGTCATTGGAACATTCCATCCTCCTCCATTGTTCACCACACACTGAGAGAGTGACCAGAGCATGAAGAGTCTAGTTAAAATTCTGAATGCATTTCCCCATAAAATGAAGATACTTACCATACTTAAAATATTATTGATTCTATATATTAAGAGTTTAATTGCCAAGCTAGACCATGAAAGCTCATTCAACAATAGCATACCTAGTTTATTACAAATTAAATTTTAAAGACAGATGCTATTAATATTGCAGGACTCTCCAAACACTTAAAAATTAGGCTGTTAGCTACATTTAGGGAATTCCTGTTAGATGATAAGTAGACTCATGGTGGGAGAATTCATACCTGACCTCCTCTTGCATAACAGTTTTCTAAAGTTACAGATTTACAGGGTACCAAACCTTGTGGTACCATACTTTCAGAATCACAAAAACCACCTCCTTGTTTTATATATGGAAACTGAAGCAAAGCAGTAAAATTATCTATGTACTTAGAAAACAACCTAGAAATATACATTGAAAATAATTACCAAGTTCTGTGGATTCTGTTTTCAACTGAAAAAAAAAACACCATTTGTATGCATTTATTTAGTAGTCATGATTGAAAAACAAGCCAAATATTTAAAAACTTTTAAAAAATTCCAGTAAAAGATATGTTGCCATTAATTCTCCTCCCAAAAAACCCTTCCCCCTCACTTCAAATACACTTATTCTATCATTCTTGCCACTTTCTGAATCAGTTCTGGAACTTCCTTTGCTTGCGTGTCTTCAGTTATGCCATCATGACTGTCTTGATGTTTTGAATCCATTCAAAACATTTACCTTTCATGATCATTTCTACTTTGGGGAAGAGACGAAAGTTCCATGATGCCAGATCTAGTGAATCAGGTGGATGAGGCCACCATAGTGTTTTTGAGTCTGCCTTTCTGTTGGATGGGATTTGGTAGCAACATTCACTGTGTTTGATCACACTTTGTAAAGATACAAAAGAGGACTTCAAGAACTGCTTCAGAAAGTGGCAAGGACAATAGGATAAATGTGTTTAAAGTGAGGTGGAGTACTTGGATGGGTTAAGCATAGCATGTCTTGTAACACATTTTTAAAATTTAAGCATTCAATGTATATTTCAATCACACCTCATATTTTTCATTCACGTATTGAAGAATCATTTGTTATGTGGCTCCAGTGTGCAGAACCATCTGCAGCTGCTCAGAAAATTCAAAGAACATGAACTTGATTTTTGCTCTTAATTAACTAAAATCTAATATGGCAAAAAGATAAAACATTAAAAAATTAAATTCCTCCATACGAGTTACATAAACATGAGAATATATTTGCATATATAATCAAGCACTCAGATTATGTATAATGAATTCTGAAACATCAGGGTGAATTTAAGGAATCAGAAAAGTCTTTATAAAAGGTAGAAGTCATGAGGCTAATTGTCTTGGTTACTTTTTACTCGTTGCTGAGACAAAACACCTGACACCCAAAATTAGGGAAGGAAAGGTTTATTTAGCTTACAGTTTTTGGAGGTTTCAGTCCACAATCAGCTGGCTCCAAGGCAGGGTGGCATAGCACAGGAACAACACTTCAAGGCAGCAGCTGAACAAAAGCAGCCAAAGTAAAAGGTGGAAGAGCAAGCTTCTCCTCCTCCTTTATATAGTACACAGGACACCCCCACACACACCAGGGTGGGTGTAGCATTCACAAACATCCTTGCCTTCCTTTGCACAGGATGAGGGTGTTTACAAAGTAAGACCCCTGGCTCCCTCCTGAGTCTCCCAGTTAAACTTCTGACCTTCTCAAATTGTAACAATGACCAGGTAACTGTGCTCTACACCCCAGGATGTAGAGCTGCCGAGTTATTTAATTAAGCTGCTAGACTTCTCAAGTTGGCACAATGTATAAACCCTAACACTAATGATGTAGCTCAGTGGTAGAATGCTTACCTAGCACTCATGAGACCCTGGGTTTAATCTCCAGCACTGTGAGAGAGGAAAAAGAAAGAGAAAGAAGAAAAGACAAAAAGAAGGAAAGAAATAAAGAAGAAAGAATGAGAGAGGAAGAGAAAGACAGAGGAAGAGAAAGATGAAGAAGAAAAGAAAGAAATGAAGAAAGAAAGAGAGAGATACAGGAAGAGAAACAGAGAAAGAGAGAGTTCTTTCAGTAGATACAATGAATGCTCATTATTTTCCATATATTATGCCAAACCCCAGGACTATAAGAATAAAACACATCGCCGGGCGTGGTGGCGCACGCCTTTAATCCCAGCACTCGGGAGGCTGAGGCAGGCGGAGCGTTGTGAGTTCGAGGCCGGCTTGGGCTACAACGCGGCGCAAGGCCGACCTGAGCTACATAGTGCGACCCTGCCTCAAAAAACCAGGGCCGGGAGTTTGGCTCAGTGGCTTAAGCGCCTGCCCTGGCAGGCGCAAGGCTGTGAGTTCAATCCCCAGTGCCGCCCCCCCCAAAAAAAAAAGAATAAAACACATCATTCATGGTCTCCAAAATTCATAGTCCAATACAGATGACTAAGAGAAGAACACAGTAAAAAACATGAAGAGGATCCATGTGGCCTGTTTGGATATGTTGATATTCTAAATACTATATAGGTAGAGGCAGGACTGGGACTAGGGTGAATCATGTAAACCACCTAGGCTACAAGATTTAAGGAAGTGTTTGCTCTTGGAACCCTGCAAGTACAGAACTGGCACTCGTGCAAAAGTGCCTCCTTAAAAGGTGCCCCCTGCTTACTTGCCTCCTTCTAGTCCTTATCAATTAGCACTATGAACTTAACACACGAAGTAGAAGGATAGTGTAAACAGTAACAAAAAAA
Source organism: Dasyprocta punctata (assembly GCA_004363535.1). Classification (NCBI taxonomy): domain Eukaryota; kingdom Metazoa; phylum Chordata; class Mammalia; order Rodentia; family Dasyproctidae; genus Dasyprocta; species Dasyprocta punctata. The sequence continues at coordinate 59,866 of RJWM01001333.1, read as the reverse complement.
AAAAAAAAACTGAGTAGGGTCTGAAGAAAAGCTACCACTAATCATGAGGTTGTCCCAAGTAGGTTTTCTCTTATTCTTGGGAGTCAGTTTCCTCACCTGCAAAATGAAGGTCTCAACCTAAGCTACCGCTTCTTAGCCTGTGACCTGCAGGTGGACTTTCCATATGAACTTTTCATATGATGTAAGAAAGGGCTGAGTGGATAGGGCTCTCAGTTCTCAGCCCTCATGTTAACCAAGACAGCTGTCTTTTTACTGGCTCCATTTAAAATGAGTCTTATACTCTTATTTAAAAAAGCAAAAGTTTTCAATAATTTTTTAAAAATTATCAGTAGAATAAAAAAGCAGCCATCAAATAGACTCTAAATGATCTTTAACCCATTTAACAATTGTTCAGCTCCCTTTTTGTGAGAAATATGGTTTCTGCTAAGGGCCACTGACAATAGTTACAGCTATGGTTTAAATAACCCATAGTGCTGAGTAGCAGCATCCAAGGCACTAATTGCTTGTCAGTCCTATGGAGAAAGAGTACCCAAGAATGGTTCTCCACGTGAAGTGCTGAATGAATCTTGATGATTTGGGCCAAGAACAGGAGAGTTGGGTTGGGAAACTAGATCAATACGGTGTTAACCTAGGAGTGCCTGGGGAGTTAACAATCTGTGAGTCAGATGATATCTTGGAATTGAAACCAAGAAATCCTGATGCAATCAAGTTTCATGCCTATAAAATAATATCTCATGATTGTCATAAGACTACAGCACTTTCTATCTGTTCCCCAGATCTATCGCTTATGCAGTTACAAGGTGTGTAAGTGATACACACACAATGCTTGAACAAATCCTCAGCTAACTTTATGATGAATGCTAAATGTATTCTTTGCTCTATTTTAAGATGCAAGACAATAAGTTTTGAAAACTCGTGAGTCTTTACAAATATTCTGATGAAATATTCCAGAGCAGGCTGTAGTGGGAGAATGGATAAGGAAAGGCTGTTTCATGTCTATGAAGGGTACAGTTATTTATGTGATTATTTAGAATCTGAGTTCTTATACCCATTGTGTATAAGAAATGCGGATAGCTTCACACTCCAAATGGTAAATACAAAGAATGAGTTTTACTTCTAAGAACATAGGGGACAAAGCTGCTTTGAAAATGAACCTCATCTGTGTATCAGAATTGAGAGATATGTCTTAAAAACAGAATAGAGAGATATTCTTAAGGGAGTCACTTAAGAAATAACAATTTCATGTTACAATTTTAAAGACATCATCTCAGTTAATACA